>JAKOGI010001496.1:0-87500 GCA_029747015.1 Carnegiea gigantea
ATATATGTATTACATATATTATATATGTATGTAAGTATGTATTTTTTACAAATAAATATATATGTGTGTGTGTGTGTGTGTGTGTGTGTGTGTGTGTTATCTTATTTGCGTATTGTATACGTTATATTTGTGTATGTGTATGTATTTTATGCATATATATGTGTACACACACACGGACACGCACGCACGCACGCACGTATGCATATGTACATGTATACATGTGTGTGTGTGTGTGTGTGTGTATTACACAGACGTATGTATGTATGTGCCGGACGCTATTGTCATCGATCGACCATTGTCTAAGAGGACCTTTCGCTGCACCACTTTGGTTTTCTGGCCTGTAAGAAACTTTGTGTCCCTTCGCTGACGATTTTAGGTTACACTTCCAATGAGTTGTTTTCCTTCATGTGTTTTCTTCTTGTTCCAGATAATTGAGTTCCAGCTTCCATCATTTTTCAATGATTTTGATCCCCGTGCGGCGGCTGCCAGGTTTCCTTCAAGTAAGCAATTTCAACCTTGACATCTGTTCTATGCAGAATATTTTACTCGGACTCAGTTACAGCTGCCGGGCTTGGTGATTTTCTTAAGGTTGAGTGTTTTTGTTCTAAATTGAAGGGTCAAGTGGCCATGTCCAAATGGGTGCTTGAGTGCAAGGAAGTCATGAATGGTCCAAGTGGAGTAGTGTGCAGTGCATTGTGGCCTTTGGAATGACTTGAACACTGAAGCTTTTTGGGATATTGTGTTGCAGGTGTGCAAGCATATTTAGCAGGTCTTACATTTGCATTGGCAGCATCTCCCTGCAGTACTCCTGTGCTGGCCACTTTACTTGGTTATGTGGCTTCAACCAAGGTACCCCACCCATTGGTTTTTGATAAAGTTTTTCTAGCATGGGAACAGATATATTGCCCATTTTGCAATGAGTAGATTTAGCTATCTATGTGCCAGTTGCTCTAGATGAGGTTCCGGGGTATTCCATGAAATGTTGAAGTACAAAAGTTGGAGAAAATGGAGGTTGAAAAATAGATGTTGCTGTTCTTTGGCAACTCGGCCTGCTGCTTTCTGTGCCAGCCTTTTTCTTGCTGTTATGACTTCTCTGCTATCTGTGGTCCATACTCTTATCTCCTTAATTTGAGATTGCTATGACAGGATCCTCTCATTGGGGGCAGCTTACTGTTGACATATACCACAGGCTATGTTGCTCCTCTTCTACTAGCTGCTTCGTTTGCTGGTGCATTACAGGTATAGCCTCCATTTCTGTCGATATTAAGGTTGCAAATGTACCCTTCTATTAATCAGTTGATGATGGTGTAATGACTCCAACGACATCCAATTTTGCTAGTATTGTGATGGTAGTACTCCATTTATGAGGGGTGAAAGCCACTTCTGTTGAGTATTCTTGTATTATGTATGCAAAGAATATTAGTGCCTGGAATGGTACTTGTATTCATGTGGTCTTCGATAGTCTTAACTGACAATCCAGTATTTTCTCCTTGTTTATACAAGTCTTCTTTTTTTATTTGTTTTAATTTTTTGGGGGAAAGGACATGCAACTGCCCATAACTTGGGGGTGGGAATGGGGCTCAACTTGCTATACATAGCTACGTTTTCTTTTCTTCTTCCCCCCACCCCCTTTTTTTGGTTTCTGTGTTGTGGTTTTGGGTGGTTGAAGATGGTGCAACTGCTCATCAATGAGACCACTAGTACAAGGCTTTGTTGGTCTGAATTGAAATGGTAATTGTGTGTATTCTAGTTTCTACTCCTTGTATGGTGACGTGTAAAATCTCTTCCTTACAAACATGTGGAGAGTTGTCTGCAAAAACAATCATAAAATAAACCTTCAGATAACTAAGACAAATGGTTATAAGTAGCTGGAAAAGTCTCCTTTGTTTTGGGCATCCTGTGCCCCCCCCCCCCAAAAAAAGGAAAAGAAAGAAGAGTACAAGAAAACAAAACATATTACTAAACAATCGAATACTTCTTACTCTGTTGAATAGTAGGTAGCTCATGGTCTTGAATCTGTTCCAATGGAAATTGCCTCTTTGCAATTTAAGGGCAAGGCAAAAGCTGCCACATCTGACACTCTCTCCCCATCCTACTTTTGTAGGACTATGAGGGTATGGATTTCGGTTTGGAGATTACTCACCTCGCCACAATTTGAATCAGAAAGACACTTCACAATTCTAATCTACAGAACCTTTTTACGTCACCCACTAGAATCTTGACCGATTTCTCATGTACCTCCTGGTGTTTTTCAGTCCTACAAGTCACAGAACGGTAGTAGTTCTCCTGATCCTTCCCTCCAATGGCCTCCTTAGAACCACCTTTTGGGACCCTAGCCACTTAACTACACACCAATACTTTCAGGGCTTTGGAAGAAAGGGTTCTTAACAATTTTCACTACAGCCCTCTGATACAGGGAAAATAACAACAACAAACAACAACAACAACAACTCCCAGTGTGGGTTCCACTTTCGCGGGGTCTGGGGAGATCCAGCTGTAGGCAACCTTACCTCTACCGGTATTCCTACCCATAGAGAGGCTGATTCCAAAAGATCCACAAAAACAGTTTTGGAGAATACAGGGAAGAAAGAGGAGATTCCCCTATTGGGCAAGCTTTTCTGTTCTGGCCTTCTTTTTATGATTTTTCTTTTTCTTCTTCTTTTTTATGCATAATTTATAATACCGAAATAAGGAGTGTTTGTTGGTTACTGAGATTCTAATTCGAACCCCCCTACCTTTCTCTATGTGTTAAGGGTTGAGGGCTGGGTTTGGCTTGGAAAACTGTGGTACTGAACCATTTCATGAACTTGACTTAGGATGAGAATGATGTATTATGCAAGCTGTGAGTTCAACTTGGTGTGAGACTGGCCGGTGCATGACCAACTTCTATTCGCTTTTTAGGCCTTTTTTTCCCCTTCCATAATTGTCTTATGTTTTCTACATGTTTAGCTTCATGTAAATGATGTGTTCTGATGTAAATGATGTGTTATGCTCATGCTTGACCTTATAATAATTTGCAGAGTCTGCTCTCCTTTCGCAAGTTTTCAGCATGGATCAATCCAGTAAGGTACCATTCATGTCTATCTACTAATTTATGACTTCATTTGTTTCGCCATTAATGCCTTTTATATGCACACCATCCTTGAATCTACCTGGCCATACATCCCTTGTGATTTGTGAATGCAGTGGTGCCCTTCTCTTGGGTGGAGGTCTGTACACAGTACTCGATAGGGTTTTCCCTACAACAATGGCCATGTAGAAGGATTGAGCAAACCATATGTAGAGTTAAACCGGTTTGTATAAAATCTAGAGAGTATATTCCCAGAGGGACGTTGTCACTAGAGTTTGCATACCTTCTCGGGCACACCACACAATTACATGTTCCACTGAATATCAGTTCATTGAACAAACGTTAAATAACGTGTACAGAATATCGCAAATGTGCCTATCTTTAGATCAGATTTGAGCGGATTGTCTGTTGTGTTGATGTTTCTCATTATGGTATGCACTCAGGTCAGTTTCAGATTACAAACATATTCTGTTTTGTCTCTACAATTTTGGATTGATCTTATGTGCCGTTAGCTACTACGAGGTATGAGCCCTGGCTGTGACTGAGTAGAAGTTGCGTGCTTATGAGGCTGACTAGCAGATAATCTATACTCGGACTTGGAATCATCAACATATTTAGCCAATCCACATTATTGTCCGCTAATGTTGGTGAACTTGCAAAGGCTACATCTCATGTAATTAAGTAATAGAGACTATTAATTCAAATTTGTCTTATGATGGCTAGCTTGTAGCTTTTTAAAAAATAATGGAAAGTCTGACTGCTGTGTTACTTTTTAGATTTTATTTAGTCCTCAAAATTGCCGCTTGAAATGCTGAATTCTATCCTAAAAATTAATAAAAGAACTTCGTCCGAACACATGTTTATCAAATATAAATGTTTGGCTATCTAACGTTGTAGCTTATCAAAATGTTGAATGTTAATTTAGATGTTTAACCCTTCACGGTCTCGTTAAACTATTGGAATTTTTTTTTTTTTGGAGGATGAATTTTGAGAAATACAAATCAACTCATACATGATATGACAGTTACCAACTAGTGTTCAGAACATGAACTCATACATGATATAACAATGCCCAACTACTGTTACAGGCCAACCATCGTCAGATTCTGGGCATTGCATTATTTCTAGGTTTCGTATGTCTTTACATAGGTTGAATCGTTTTTCCTTATTTTAATATCATCTTCAAGTATGATATGAGTTATACACTAGAAAGAATATTGTAGTTGAAGAACTAGCTGCCCTTTATTATTATTATTATTATTATTGGCTAGATTTTAATAGATTCATCTACCTTGTCTGTGTAATAGCGAAAAATCTAATTTGTCTAGAAGTTGTCTATAATTCGTCTTTGGTATTTTCATTTTCTTAGATTATGCCCAACTAATAATTCAGAAAGAGAGAGAGAGAGAGAGAGAATGTCGTATGCTTTTGTCATTAATAACATCCCTATTACAATTACAAGTGATATTGGATTTTCTATAAGAACTATGTTAGTGTCGAATGCGATGGATGAATGGCAGTAAAGTTGCACCACAGCATGAAGCTAACAATTTATGTTAAGTTTTATACGATGCGTTGGAAACATCTCTATCTATCTCATTATCAACGTGCAAAATAATACCCTGACATGAAAACTCAAGTACAAATACTCTCCTCATAACGCCATACGTCGTATACATTGAAGAACGGAGCATCAAAATTGATGTGCTCAGTGCTCCTCCGATTAGTACACTGTATGTCTGCTGGAAAGAAAATGCAGATGACAGCATCCACTGTCTTTTTAGTCTAAAAACAGCACGCTCAATGCTGCTGATTATGTATGATATTGTTCAAAATTTTTGATCTTGTTTTTGAGTGCCCAATACCAGCAAAAACAAAGCTAGGAGGAGTAAAAGACTGGCGAGATTCTGTCAGACTTGTACTAATATTTTTAATTTTAATTTTAATTGTGACCTCATCTCAGTGGGCCCCTACCCCACGGCCGACCATCCCCCGGAAGTGGCTCAACGATTCCTCCCTCTGCAACCGCATCTCCTCGTTGAACTTGGTGATGAACGCCTCCACTCGCCGATTCAACTCGTCCTGACTCAGCCTCCCGCCGGAGCTCGATCCACCGCTCGCCGGAGACGTGGAGAAGGTGTCGGACTTCTTCAGGTGGCGTTTCAGGGGCATCGGGCGCCCCTCCGTTATCGTCCGCCATGTGGAGTCCAGCGTTTCCTGCCGTTTCGGCCTCGATACTCTCAGCACTGTCTTCCCCGCTGCACATTTTCTCTCTGTCAATTTTGACCGTTGCAGATATATTCAAACATTTCTTTGCGTTAATCTTCTTTTTTTTTCCCCCACTTCTTTTTTACAGAGAA
Source organism: Carnegiea gigantea (assembly GCA_029747015.1). Taxonomy (NCBI): domain Eukaryota; kingdom Viridiplantae; phylum Streptophyta; class Magnoliopsida; order Caryophyllales; family Cactaceae; genus Carnegiea; species Carnegiea gigantea. Next base: position 5,431 of record JAKOGI010001496.1, read on the forward strand.
AAAACTTCCGTACACCCTTTGAAATTCAAATGCATAGAATCAAAATGCACAGATCGGGTGGGGTGGGGGGGTTGGGGAGCCTGTGAAAGAGTGATTGGATTGAATGAGGGAAATTTTAAAAAAGAATTTTTGTTCGTGGGCCTGTTTCCCCGTGGAAGTTGATTGAATTGGCATTGCATTTGTTGAGTTTGAGGTAGAATGAGACAGAGAGAGTATGCTTGAAATGGAAGCATTGGATTAGATTAAGATTAGATTAGTACCTTGAGGTGTGGGTTTGGCAGGTTTTCGATGAGCAAACCTTGCAGAAACAGGGGGCTTGGAATTATTGGAATACTCCTCCGGCATTTCTCTCCTCGGCGGAGTCCACTTGGACCTGGAAACCACAAACTCGTCATCATCGTCGACTGTTTGGTTGTCCTTCTCCTCCTCCGCCGGGGCATCCTCTCTGATGTTGGGCGGAGTCCATGTGGACCTGGAAACCACAAACTCGTCGACTAAGGGTGGGGAATCCATATCCATGTGAGGATGCGGATGTGCGTGAAGCTTTAGCTTGGAAGAGGCGACGATGGAGAGGATGATGCAGTTGATGAGCAGGTAAAGGTAGGGAGGCTGAGGCTGAGGCTGAACCACCCATGACCACAAGACATGGACAAACTCTACTATCACCGGCACTAACCATTTCGACATCAGAGCCACCCATACGACGCCGCTTGATACAGCTACAGCCTTCATCATGCCCATCTTGCTCTTGCTCCTCACTGCTGCTTTGCTTGCCCTTCAATTTCTACCAACCCAGGACTACGAGTCGACGAGCTGAGCGAGCGGGGTTTATACAAATAAACATTCAATGTGGGCCTGGCCCCCGCTCCATCTACTTAGACCGACATGGATCCAAATTCCAATGACTATCGTCAAACTGCCCTCTTTTCTCATATTCTGACAAGGCTCAACGGCAGGCGATGCTGAATTTGCATAGTGGAGAAAACTGTACATGGCTCTGTTTGGTAAATAGCTGTTAACTATTAGCTGTTAGCTGTTTGTATTAGCTATTAGTTGTTAACTATTTGAATTAACTGTTTATATTAGCTGTTTGAATTAGCTGTTTTTAAAAAAAGTGTTTGATAAAAATTAGCTGTTTTTAAAAAATATGTTGGTAAAATTTCATTTATGCCCTTATTTATGAATTACTTTTTAATGAGATGTGTGTAATTTTTCCAAACTTACGGACAATTATGTCATTTTTACAAAAAGTTCTTCTCAAAGGCTAATGGGAATAGCTTTTTCAGAAAGAGCTTTTTGGAGCCAAACAGCTATTGCAAAAAGCTCTTTACCAAACACCCTTTAGCTGTTTGACTTGGTCAAAACAGCCAAAATCCTCCCAAACAGCTATTTTTTCTCAAAAAACTGTTGTTACCAAACACCCCCATGTGTTGCTTTCCATTATTATCCACAATGCTACGCATGTCTTACTGGAATTAATGTCTATTCTCTATCTAATTATCTACAAAATATACAAGTCAACCCATATGGAGTTTACACATTTATAGCGATATACATGCCATCAAACTAACATTGATTTTTGCATTCCTTGTTTTATTATTCACTTGCACATTATTAGATTGTAATTAGTTGAAATGTAGGACAACATAATCGCTACTTTCATCTTAAGTATTTTAGGTTTAAGCATGAGGATCAAATCGATCAACATGAAATTTTGAGTTGGCTTAATTTCCAAATGCTTCCTTATCTTTGATCTTCAGCTTAGTTCCGGCCTTACCCATTTAAACTCATCCTCTCATAACCAAGTATCTTATGAGATTTTTGATATCTTAAGAGAGTTAAGGGAGTTTTCCATGCTATTCGATTGAGTTAGATTCATATTATTATGCACTCATTTATGTATGGACCATCAAGAAAATTGGAGTGACTATTATAAGTAATGAGACGTCTGCCATTAGAAGAATCACTAGGAGCTTGAGAAAGGAGATGGAGAAAAGAAAGCAAACTTAGAATTTATGCTGGCCAAGAGTATCGTTTAGAATAAGCTTAGGATAAGTATCGTATCATTGGCATCTATTTTGTTTACAAATGTTATAATTTAGGGGCAGACCTAAGCCGCTTTTAGAAACTGTCTTTATACTTTTATTTATATATTTCGGATTTTATCCAACCAATGATCGAAAAATGTTATACTAAAAGATACTCGTTTTAGTACAACATATGTAATCGGGGTAAGAAAATTTTGCTTGGCTATCGGTGTTTTGGAGTGTCTTTCTTTCTCTTTCTCTTCTTAGGAGCTTCAGTGTTTGATTCAAACAGGATTATCAAAGTGGTTAGGAAAGCTTCCAATATCAGTAGAAAACCTAGTTTCGCTACACGGATTGCTTGGCTAATGAGGAGAGAATCTTTCGCCAAAGATTGGATGACGCTCAATGTTTCTAATAGGATCACAAATTGTCTTGCTACCCCTGCTATCAGAGCAAGCTTGAAGGTCTTCATTGGAAACCATTTTTTGGAGAATTTCCTCGCTTATCAATTGGTTCTTCAACTTTATTTTCAAGTGTTATAATTTGGCTTATTTTAAATTATATTTTTGCCCAATATTCGAATTATTTAAGCCAACTTTTCGAACAATTGTTATGTCATTAGCTTTTAAATTTCAGTTATCTATAAGTTATAATTTTGTTTTAGGCTCTTTTTGGGCCTTGAAAAATTTGGTGAAAAGGAAAAAAAAATTGAAAAAGTTACTTTTTTTCTGGTGTTTGATTTAGAGAAAATTACAAGAAAAAAAATATGAAGTAAAGTTAGGTAGAAAAATTGTTAGAAACAAGTGATAAAATTTTTCTCATAAAATTGTAAGGAAAGTTTGAGAAAACTGCCCACCCTTCTCTAACCTCACATTGCTTAGATGACATTAACATGATTCAAGTAGTTGACCAACATTCAAATTTCTCATCTAAATTCTTGTATTTTTTCCTCAATCCAAACAAGAGAAAAAAATTATGTTCTCCCTACTTGTTTGTCCTTCATATTTTTTTCGTTCAACTTTTCTTTCTACTAAATTTTTTAAAGTCTAAACGGAGCCTTAACGTTCCAAGTGATTTCCTATTCTTTTTACTTCATTAAAATTTGCAAGTATACCTTGATATATATATCACAACTTCTGTAGGTAGGAGGTTTCAAATAATTAATTGTAAATTTTACCAACATTTATGTTGAATTACTATGCAAAGTAAGAACTTTTTGCTAATTGAGATGATTATTTGATATTTATATAACTTGATCTAGTATCTTTTGCATAGTCTAGCATAATGAAAGAATTGGATAATCCAAATCTAGCAATTGTCTTATGCATAAACCAAGCAATCTTGTTTCTGTCCCTTGACCAGGTCTTGTCTTTCACTGATCTCTATGGATTTGGGGTGAAGGGGGTTGGTTTGGGTGCCATTAAATGGTGCATTCAATAATGTAAGTGGATGTACTTTATTCGAACTTGGGACAGCAGGCCAGCTTCCCAACGGCTACATATTTGACCGTTGCACCCGCAGCTGCTTTTGGAATGCTATTGTTTTTAATTGGCCCTCATCAGCCATCTCAATCGCCAAACACCAGATCCCAGCTTGGCGGGGATCATCAGTGTTAGAATTTAGAAGCACCCTGGCTCTACCTCCCCCCTCTCACACTTACATATAAACCCTTGAATGATATGAAATATTTTGGATGGTGAAGATACTATTTTTTTTAAAGGCGACCATATTTTTATGATATTTTATGCATTAAAAAAATACAATATATGATAATCGAGTCTATGAATCTATAACAATCTGAAACAACCGTATATTTTGCACTCTAGAAGAAAACAAAAAGAAGAGGCGCATCCACCCCCCTTCTTAATCCTGGAGATGGTTGTCAAAAGGCAAGTTACAGTCCACCTGTACTATGTTCTCACTTATAAAATAATCATAACAATATCGGTGCCAAAATAGTAGACAAAAAAAAAAACGGACATGCAAATCCTTGCCCCTAAACTATAGCATTTGCTTCTAAAAGCAACATTTTCCTACTCCGATAACAATTGCTCCAGAAGCTTTAGAATTGAGCAAGAAACTTGATGTTTTGGCCATTGCAGAAGAAACTCGAGCTATTAGAAGAATTACAAGAAATTTAAGAAAACAGCCCGAAAACAGAGAGCAGACTTGGTTTGATGTGTTTATCGAGATTCTTCAAAGTGGCAGTTTTAGCTTTCAAATCGATGTTGATTAATATTGGTACTTTTAGTTGGCTGAGAAGTATGAATTGTTTGTTAAAATTTAGCAACGTTCTATACCCTTTTCATATTAGCGGTTAATTTGTATCAACACCCAATTTTATTGTGCCTATGACACTTTCATTTCTAGGATTATACCCAAGTAATGATTAGGCAAAAAAAACAGACAAACGGGTAGTTTAGAGTTTATAGTAAAACTACATTTTGTCCATTTGGCTACCAATCAGAATGCCCCCTCAACAACCCCCCCCCCCCCCCCCAAAACAAAAAAAGAAACGAACGAAACCCTTCGAGTTAAATACCAGATAAAGCCAACCTTTGCAGTCTAATTTGCAACCACTTCTTCACACCTAGCACAGAGGGCATCTGGGTCAAGTCTTTCAACTTGCGTTGAACTGAAGTACTGTTATCTGGAACGTCACATATATGAGCCATGTGCAACTCCAGGACTTTTCAGATTGGGTAAGTAGGCAGAGGGCAATTGCTCCTGCCCCCAGGGAATTCAAACCACCAAAACTGAACACAAAGCACAGGAAAGGCACCAGACAACAGTAAGCATAAGAAAAATTCGGAGTCACCCCTCGTATAAATAGTCTCTAAAGATGCCAAAGCATTAAGGAACAAATTATTTTAGTTAGTCTAAAAATTTAGCTTTATTAATCAAAAAGATACAGCATGAATCATACAAATAAGCCACCAACCAAACATAGTGAAGATCTGACATGTGGTTCACAGCCCCCAAAGGAAGGAAATTCTCTCAAATTGCTTCTTCCCAGGACGGACTTTTCAGGTCCTAAATAAGATTGACAACTCCTCCCAAAAATTCATTCTATCGCTTTGAAAACAAATCTTGGGTCAGAGATGAGAAATCATATTCTTTTGTTGAGTGTGTTGAGCTTCCTGATGATGAAGATGCAGGTGCTGCAGGATTTCTAACTGTTTCAATACTTGCTGAACCATTGACAGGAACCGCTTGACCCATAGGGAAGAAACTGCGAGCAAGGAATTGATAATGACATAAATCAAGGTATGCATGCGATCACGTAAAGACCTTTAAACTTCACTTGGGAAGAAATCAATGCACATGAATCTTGATCACAAAATAATAAGACAATCGGAAAGAAATACTTAAGTGTTCCGGGAAGTTTTGGTGGTCATTGGGAGACTTCCAGTAACACTGGACATGTCATGACAGAGTCCATGCAGAAATTGCAAGCATGCATACAGACCTAGTAAATTGGTTTTTCACGTTGGTTGTGCTTGTCTACTCTGGGATTGGTACATGTTAAGGTCTGATCGCAGTTTCAACCCAATGATTGCACCAGAAGATCCAGATCAATCATGGTTAGTTGGCTACAAAAACTTAAGGTCCATCTAGTTTAGCTAGGGTTAAAATCGGATTGCCTTATTTTATCTGAGTTAGGCTATGGCTTTGATAGTCTGGGCAAAGTAATCAGTACAAGCCAACTATGTACAGGACCACATACATATGAGGCACACAAGCCCTGCAACAAAAATAAATGTTGGCTTCTACTATTTGATGCCATCCAACAAAAGGCGGATAGACACGGTATTACCTAGGGGCTATTGGTATGCATGTGGATATGAACTCTGTCTGCCCCATCACTATCCCTAAACACCACCTTGATTATGGAATTCAGGCAAAGGTCAGAATTTTGGTCCATGTGGTGTTGATAACAGAACCCGAAGGCAACATTGGTTACATATAATACCACAAAAAGGTTGTATTCATGCTCAACGAATTGATAGCAAGATACCACCTCAGGGCTAAGAAAACAAGGTAATTGAGTCTTTTTTGCATACCTAGCTGCGGGGAAAGACGGAGCATTTACTGCTTTTTGCATTGACTGACAGTTCCCCATCTGTCTCAGTACGAATAATGTCAAGATAAATTGAGGCAGACACCAATACAAATTAACAATAAAGATCAGGTTGGCACAAGGCATGAGCTCTACCTGTACAAGCTTCTGCAGTTCATTTTGCCCTGCAAACGGCATAGTTAACCCAGGTATTTGGTAGCCAAGATTCGGCCAGTTTTGAATTGGCATATTGATGCCATTCAACCCCGGTTGCTGCATATTGACAGGTGATTTTGAAGTTCCATTTGCTGATTGAGCAGCTGCAGCCATAAGAAGGGTTTGTTGCTGTGCCAGCATAGCAAGTTGCTGTTGATGAACAGCAAATGGTGACACCATGTTGGACTGCATTCAGTATGAGTAAAGAATGTTACTAAGAGTTTGTCGATTCTATCACACACAAAAAAAGCAAATAATTGATTGAAATCAAAGGAATAAATCTTGGCAAACTGACTAGCAGATGAACCAGTAGGCACGCAGAGACCTTTGGCTTAAGGGCTTATTAGATAGAATATACATAACTACAGGAGAATGCAGAGTGTAACAATGCATAACTCAACCACAGCATAGCACAATAATAGGTTGAAGTACAGTTTACAGTTCACATGAGCAGGAACTCTTTCGATGTGCATAACAAAGGAAAAATACTCAATAGTCTCCAATGTTATCAAACAATAGTGTCCAATGCATAGAAATATCTATGAAAGATGCATTTAAAAGCATGACAATTCAAAATGACAATATGAAACAACAAATGCAATCTGCGTGAATATCACAACGAAAAACTTAACCTAGATAGTCAATCGAACACATCTTATTAGACCATAACCCACTAAGTGGGATTTGTCATACAGGTTCCCACAAAGGTAGCATAAGGAAATAAAATCTTCATATTTCAATAAGTCTTTCTTCATATTGCTCCATGTTATATAAGTGGAAGAGAATACAGAGAAGGGGGGGGGGGATGCTTGCATGAAACACTAGTATGGATGCACAAAAGATAGGTGTGAAGAATAATTTAAATAAATTGATGATAAATAGCCAGAATCAAACTGTGGCGGAAAAGAAATAACAGAAAAATGATAGTGCCTGCAACTTCTAAGGTACACACCTTCTCAAAGAGACTCATGATATCAGATTTCACATCTTTCTGAGGTTTTTGTGTATCTGGAGTTGCAAGCGAAGGAGAATCGCCGAACAAATCCTCAATTCCAGAAGAGGATTTCTTTCCATTGTCAGTTTCTTCCTTCGAATCAGTTTTCTCAGATGTCGATGCTTTTTCGGCAGCTGTAGAAAGACAATTCCAAAAAGTTAATGGCAATGGTAAAACAGTGTACTTATCAATCACGCGAACATATCATCATCAAAATCAAACACATAGGAAAAAAGCATCCGATGAGTGATGCCAGAGCATTTGGGAGGGCAAGGTTTAGTAACACATACACTGAAACCCTGCCCAAGCACTATCATCATTAGTGGCACTTCCTGAAGAGCTTTCAACAGGGTCATCCATGGAAAGCATGTCGAAAAGGTCAGTTGCAAAATCAACTTTGGCAGAAGAGGCAGCTTGAGAAGTGTCAGCCATCTGCTTTGTCACTTCAGCCTGTTGAACTATTGCTTCAGATTTCTTTACATCAGGTTGAGACTGGGAAGCTGGAAAAGCCTGTTCAAGCATAAAGATTATTCCACAACCCGAAATTGGAAAATTATAGACATGGACCACAAAGCGAATCTGGTACGTAATCACAGCTGAAATGAATAGTGCAACCGTAGTAATTAAACTGACTGTTGAGTTCTGAGTCAAGAGAGATGTTAGACAAGTATCAAAAGCCTGAAGCTTCCCAATAGACAAACTTTTTAGTGGCTCAATAAAAAGTACATTAGAAAACAGATAGATTTAACAAAAATAATTAAAAAAAGAGGAGATAGCAAGACTAAAAGTCATATTATTGGGTAGTAATTAACGAAATCAATCCATGACAGGCAGAGGTATAACAATATTCCGACCCACAGGAACCAACCCAATAGGGTCACTAGTTGAACTAGAAAACACTCAACTGTCAAGATTAACGAATGGACCATTTTAAATAAGATTAAAGTCCATAAGGTACTTCGAAACTGACAAAACATAGTATAAATCCACAGAGCAACACCAAAAATAAAAATAAAAAAATAAAAAAAAAAGGCCACAGCTTTGCTCTCTAATTCTGGCTAGGCAAGAAAAGAAATTCCTGGCAACGGGAATCCAGATCATCATATTTCCAAGCAAATTTACTGGAAATTTGTAGTCATGAAATTGAATAAGTTCATCAGATTCTAGATTATATGTTTATAATCTTAAGCCCATTCCTGGTTTGGTGGGACAGATAGAGTGCCATCAAGTTTGGATTCCAGTAATTAAGAACATCATCTTAAACCAGGAAAACTGCTCGAAGAAATAGAAGAACATTTTAGGACACACTGATTCCAAGATTTGATTTGAATATGTACCACATCCAAAAAGCTGCTCTATGCATCAAGATACTACAGGAGAGAAGTAAAATTAAATCAAAGAATCATACACGCTACGGCATTAATAGTAGCCCATGCTGCCTAGAATTGTGAAGTTTATGCTTTCAAGATGCTGGAAGTTACGGGAGAACCATTTTCCCACAAAAAGAGGGGGGGGTAGACCACAGCAACAACTGCACCTGTTCAAGTCCTTTAGGAGGGGATGGAATACTAATTCTTCCAGCTGAAGCAGCTTCCCTGGTACCAGAAGGGAGTGTGGTTTTTCTCTCTTCATATGAATTTACAGATTTATTAATGTATCTATTCTTCTCCTCTGGTCTTGATTGATGAAAAGACATTTTTTCTTCTCCTGCATCATATGGTGATCTTCCATCTCTTGGAACCCATCTCTTTTCTTCATACCTACCACATTGGTCAGTGAGAACATTCAAATTAACATAGGGGGAAAATGGAACACAATCCCAGAGAATACAGCCAACGAATAGATTTAAAACACGTACTTTGCGCGAATGAAGTTCTCAATTCCAACTCTATCATAATTGGGAGGCAACTCAGCTTCCCAGTAACTGTTCGCTCTTTCATTTCCCATGGCTGCTTGCACAAGTGAAGAACAATTAGATTTGGTAAATGATTTTAGGTACCAAGCGAAGCAAATATCCACAAGTAACAAGCATTGGAAACTTACACTGAATGAACGCAACCTGCTCCGGAAGCCATGTATCCAGAGTTGCGGATCTCACCTGCAAATGAGAAATCAATCAAACATCTCTCCATCAATTATTCCTATTACCTAAAAAGAAACATAGTTACATGAATAGTGCCATTTTACCAGGTCACTATCATTGAAAACGAACAACCAAATGATGCAAAACCTCCATGATGAGAGCAATAACAGTAATGTGAATGTAAAAAGGGAGAACAAGATAAATAACAGACCTGAGAATGCCTTAACAATAAAGCTGGGAAGAGATCACTAATACAGATATACAAAACCAAAGAATCTCATATAAAGGAATGTGTTAAATTAGTTTTAAAGTCGCTAAAGTCGGCTAATCAAATTATACGTATACAAAAATAAACATAATAATTAAAAACAGCAAGGGATAAAACACAAGGTCATAAGCACAAAACATGAAGCACTTGATTTATCAGGTTCCCGATATAGATGCAATAAAACCCAATTTCACTTCACAAACAACTCTTGTTTAATCATAGCTTCAAAAGATGCATTTTTAGAGCATACTATACAATGTAAAAGAAGCCAGCAATCATAAACTATTTTACATGGACATGAGTATCGGATGTGACACACTGGTAGAAATCTTTGACGAGTCTCAGAGAAGAGCCTCTCCAATAACTGTATTTGATAGCTTATCAATTAATAAAAAATCACAGAAATCCCCAAAATCTGATATATATGGTTATTGAAAGGGGAAGTTGTGGAAAGTAGAAGAGTTGAAATCTCAGGAAAGCCCCTATTCTTGTCCACTTATTTTCCCAAGTTCCCCATGAAAATGAATGGAAAAATTGCTGAAACAAGAGGAAATTAGAAAAAAGTTTGATTATATTTTCACAAGAAATTCTGTGCAGTAGAAAATCATTTTAAAAAAGGAAATGGAGAAAAGAGAAAAATATCTTGCACTTCCATAGCTTTAGCCCCTCACAGCATCAAATGAAACATCTTAAAATTATAAGATGACCTAATTATGCTTTTGTACAGGTTTCCACAATTTAATTTTTTGCAGTTTCCACACTTTAAAGGTTCTCACTGTCAAAAATATGATAAGAATATAAGCAACACATTGGAGTCCAGACACAAAGTCCTTCATGGAGCCATCTTGTGAAGGAAATAGGACATGCCTTTGAAATGTGCACCCCGAGACTTCGGTGGATCCCAGAGCACTGCATGCATACGAAGATACCTAAGTTCACACTTGCCCATCTTGGACCTCTGCAGAACAACAACGTTGCCATAAGTGATCCAGATAAAATGGAAGGAGATGAAATTCAAAAAACATGATGTCATTTTGACGGTTGAAACTTAGTCTGATCATATCCCAACTATTGATACAAGAGATTCCCTGATCACAAAAATAAATTGAAAACTTGCAATCTTGCATTGATATTTTTAAATTTTCAATCGACATACTTGGCTTTACAATCAGCGCATTCTCTATTCTCTGGCAACTTAAGAAGCCCTTCCAGAATCTGCGCAAAAAACCAGAAACTAACATAAGCATGGAACTAAATCATGATCTCAAAATGTCAAAAGAAAAAAAAATCAATTGCCAAGTGTTCAGATTGAAATGGCATGTCTGGAAAAATTAAAATAGTAGAAAATAAATAAGTGGGACACATACTCTTTCACTCAACATCAGAGACATGATATGCAATGTGTGGGTTGGGGGGGGGGGTTGAGATAACTATGAGACTGAGCACTGAGTGCAAAGATGCATCTCTTTTTTGCAAGCTTTCTCAAATTATTTAGTGGTATACGAAGCTCTACAGTCAAGTTTTCGCCAATCATATCACAAGCGGTGCAGCAGCCAGCAGGAATAATGTATATTAATGAGGAACCCATTTTTTGAGATAATCGCGTCTCTGATATATTGGTAGCCATGTATCTATGTAAATGCTACCGTTGGCATAAAGATCCCTGTTCTTTTTTCTCTTTTTTTTTGCTTTGTGGGTTTGCAGCAAGCAAATGACAGCAAAATTATGCTGGAAGTGCATACGGTAAAGCGTCTCCTTCAACCAACTACCATATCCACATTCTTAGGCAGAAAGTTGAACAATTAAGGATAAAATTGCAAGGAGGGTCAATGAAGAAACCTGCAAATGCATTGCACTTAGTTTCTCACTTCTAAAGAACCGCTCATGCCATTTTCTTATTTTTTTGCCCACTACACCTGATCTTTTTCTGCTACTCATAGCTAATACTGACTTTGTCATAGACACATACGCATACTTCTTCCATTTTGTTTCTACGTTCCAATCGATGATTTCTGCTATTCCATTCTACAATAAAAAGCAGTCTCATGTTTAGTGAAAGCTTTTATTTGGCCAGAAAGGCTACATGGCATATGAGCCCGATGATGTAGGGACAGTTAAGCTTCAGCATTAATGACGGGTTGCAAGCTTGGAGATTGGATGGCAAATCTACCCCTCGCTGATGTGTGTGGATTTCTTTTTCTTTTTTGGTTGACTTATTTTCTTGGAATGTGTGGCAGAATATACATTATATGCCACAAGTATGGAGGTAAAAGCTTGACTAGCTCATTGATCAAGCCTTTTAAGGTAAGTTGTATTGGATTTGAGCAGGACGAGGATCAGATGATTCATTGATTAGTTCAGAAGCTTCCTTAATGGCTATTTTGAACCTTTGTCATTGAAAAGTAATTATAAACTAGACCCAGACTACTACTTACTTATGTTATGAAGAGAATTAGTTTTAGGGAGAAGTGGATTTGGTTGGATTCATCAATGCATCTCCTCAACTTCTTTTACAATTTTTATTAATATTTCCCCAAAAGAGTTCTTTTCAACTTCTAAAGGGCTCCGTTAAGGTGACCCCATCTCTGTTGTTTACAAAAAAAGAAAAGAAAAGAAAAATTGGTCATGGAGGTTCAGTACGATGTTAGGCTATTAGGTTCCACATTTTAACTAGTCTCATATTGGGATTTCAACAGGACAGTGAGTGTCTCTCATCTCTTTTTTCGATGACAGTATAACCTTATGTGATAATGATTCCAAACAAAAGATGAATCTTCAATATGTCCTCATAATGGTTTGGAGTGCCTTTAGGTTTATGAGTCAACCACAGTAGGAGCTCAATCTTACTTGTCAGATATGTGCATAATTTGCTTGGGAGAATTTGAGCATTTTAAGTTGCACTGTCCAGTCTTTTCCAACTTCCTACCTAAGTCTCCCTCTCTAAGCAACATAGGAGAAATCCATTCCGAAACGATGATTCAGAGTTCTCAAGAAAAGACTTTTTAGATAAAGTTAAAAGTACTTCTGGAAAGATGGGAGATCAACTCTCATCAAAAACGTGCTCTCAATTATTCCAACTTACTTCTTTCTCTCTTTTCCTTAATATCTTTGGTGACTATCAGGTTAGAAGCAATCCAAAGAAGCTATCATTTGGGTTGAGACAACTTTAGTATCATCTTGTGAAATAAAATATTATCACACAACCTATCCCCAAAAAAGGTTTAGGTGTCTAGGTGTCAAGGTTGTAAGTTTGTAACTTTTCAATGACACACTTCTTCACAAGTGGTCGTGGAAGTCTATGATTGAGAAGGGTTATCCTTGAAGCAAGGTGGTTAGCATCAAATACTGTACGGTTCGGTTCCTATTGTTCCCATCTATACCAAATGGATTTTATGAGCATAGCCTTATGACATTAAAAAAATGAAAGAGGTTCATTTGTTGTTTCTCTATTGAAGTTGGAGTCTTTGGAATGGTTCTTCTCATGGATCCAAAATGTGGCAGATCTGCACCAAAACCGTCAGATTAGAAAGGTTTCTGAGTTAGCTTAACCGTGTTTTTCCCATAATATGGAACGCGATTTGTACATTAAAGTGATTTCTCCATATCGCGGCCGAAACCGCAATCGCGGCCAAAACCGCATGTTGAATCCTTGGACCTCTTCTGTCTAATATTGTCTACTATTGGCAGAATTGTGGGTGTGATAAGGCTCCTTTAAGGACTTGAGAGATCTATTTCCTTCTCTTTATGTTTATGCATTGGATAAAGATGCTTCCATTGCTGATTAGTGATTACATTCTTACTGGAAATACTGCATACCTTGGCGATACAGAGACATGCAATTAGTAGTGATTAGCGATTAGTGGTCGGTGGGATAAGGCGTCTACATTTGGATTTCCCCAAACCCAACAAAAGTAAGACTCGCACTTGGAGTTGTAGTTGTTTTTGTTGTTGAGCAATAAGTAATGACTTGGGGTTCCTACTATGCAATCTAAGAAGCTTTCCTAATAACTATGGTAACTATGGCTAATTATCAGGACCAAGAGTCTAGTTGGCTTTTTCCACAAGCTTCATAGGGACAGTCCCAAGGACTCTTCACATTATATGGCTAGATGGGATTTCTCTACACGGATTCCACACTCAATTATTATTTGAAGCACCTATGTCTCCATTCTCCACTATCCACCCATCCAATCTCATTATGTTTGAAGGTTCCCTTGAAAGCTTCTTTGCATATTTACAGCTCCTTTAAAGGTATTATATTTTATTTTTTTGGTGGGGGTAGGTGTTCAGGAAGCATCTCATAGGAATATTTGGACTAGTGATAACTTACAAAAGAACGGGAATGTTTTGGCAGATAGATGCTTTATGTGTGAAGGTGAATTAGAATCAACAAATCATTTGCTGCTCACTGTCAGTTTGCTAAAGCGCTTTTGGATCTTCACGTTTGGTTCATTTGGGCCTTTTTTTGGTTGCTTTAGACTTCATTAGGAACCATACCTTGGTTTGAAGGGTTTCTTTGGAAGGAAAGCAAGAATGACATGGTAATAACCCATGCAATTTTTTTGGAGCATTTGCAGTGAGATAGAAATAAAAGATTCTCCCAAGAATGGAAACAACTCTTTAGTGCATGAAAGAAAATTTGATCAAGAGTCTTATTTTTGGATAAAGTGAACTTTTACTTTTCTTCTTTCCGATGTTGCAGGCTTTGTGTATGGTGTCAATTTTGCATGTAAATTATCCCTTTGACAGATGCTAGCTCCACATGAATTCCTTTTGTACATGATACATAAATTATATTCTATTCTTCCTCCTCCAAAAGATAATAAATAAGGGACAGAATACATAGATTCTTATTCTTATTCTTTTTTCTTCCTATTGGGTGCTAAAATTTCCTAGCCAGGAGCCCCATCAATCTAAGGACACCATTGTGGGGGAAAAGCTAGGCAAGAAAGACAAAGATTACAGAGGAACCCCCCTCCCTCCCCCCGAATGCTCTTATGGAATATGAATGCCAAACCTTCTTGATGGGATCCATTTATCATTCATAGGACTGAAGCTTCTTACAGTTTCATTCGTGCCGTTAAAGCTTCTTGAGAGTTCATTACAGTTCAATAGCATGCTTCTCAAACTATTCAGGATCATGTCCCAAGTAGATGGTTCAATGTCCTATAACTTGCATATCCCCCCATAGGTACCTGGTTTGCACAATGGTTTCAAAGGGGGTTATTGTTAAGGCAGTTAATTAGGATTGAATTTCTTTTATCGTGAAAAGTAGTTTGGATTATTAAAATATTTTTCTTCTTCATAACTAAATTAATACCTCATTTTATAAGCATTCGAAAAAAACAATTTCAAGCAATGACAAGATGGATATGTGAAGGATGTTTATCTCAATCCAAGTACAAATGACCTTTTCCAATTAATTTTTCTCATGTACATCAAATTTTGCTTGGTGACGGAGGATACTAGATCTACGCATTTAGGTCTATGCAATTGGAACATGATCCAAGACAAATAGGATCACAAAGGAATAGAATTTTGGGATGAAACATCCTAGATCATAGATCAAGGAGAGTTGGAGGGAATTCGGTAACCATTAGCCTACCTCAAACTATAACCAATACTAATGAAGTAGTTGATTGCTTCTACGAAGCCTAAGCAAGAAGTCTCATCCACATTATCACATCTTAGCGGAAACACAAAGTATCAACTTCACTTTAAAGACAATGGTTGTACCAACCTACTAAACAAAATCGTTTTACCAACCTATTAAACAAATGGTTTGACCAACCTAGCGACCAACAAAGGACCAATTTTCACTGCTACGTTGCCTTACCACGAGTTTCACTATGAAGAAAGCAAAAGAGTTTCAAGGGATAAGGTCTACAGTTTAAACCCAGAAGAGAATTGATTAAGAAGAATTAAAGTGGAAAAATATAGAAGCCACCAATCTGAACATCAATCAAATTCTAGATGAGCTTCTAGTGTTACTCCGAAGATAGCATATCATTCCATTTTGTGTCAGAAGCTCCATTTAATCAAGTTATAGAAGCTATAGAAGTTAAAACAGTTGGTGGCCATCTTGGAATCTGCGAGGCTAAGAATTTAAATTAGTACAATAATGCAGCTTATCTTCAGAGGCTAAAATGCGGGAATGAATGTAAGGTTGACGGACTTTTATTTTCAACATGAACATGAAAAACGTAACCATGAAAAAGAAACAGCGGTCAGACCCAACTACTTCTTGCCCCCACCCCTCTACTAGCCAAAAATTAAATTAGCTTAAAACGGAGGAACATGTAATGCTGTACAAACATAATCCAAAAGGAGACAATGCATTGATTGGCCACTAATTAATCATATCAATCCCCATAAGACAGCTAGAACACCAAGAACAACCCTTAAACTTGTCAAAGCTAGCCAATCCAGAAAGAAGATTTGATGAAGGGTAAGAAATGCACAAGCAAAATTACATTCCTTTGCTGAAAATTTTGTGCAACATAAGGTGTTCAGGAGGTTACAATGATCCTTCAAAATGGATTTAAGTTTGAATAGCCACTGTTTGAGTATGCTATGAATCATTGAGGACAAGAATGTGGAGTTAGAGATATCAAAAGATGATAACCTGAAGTTCAATTCTTTTCCAGAAAAAGGTGTTCAAAACTTGAATTAAATAGGAAAGGAATTGAGATAGATTAGTCACACGACTCTTCATCTAGCAAAAGCATGTAAATGGAAAAGCCTCAGGGCGAGCTCCACCAAATAGATTCTATTGCATAGCATTACTTTAGAAAAATAAAGAAAGATGTTAACTTCTCAACTGATGTCAATTTCCTTCTAGGAAGATCTGAAATTCCAGGTCATTTTAAATTGCCTATATCCAGATCGAATCATCTGAAACAATGACCTTGGGACTCAAGCAAATGCACTTTCTCTAATGCCAAATCTTTCACCAACAATTGGCTTCTTTCTTCTTTTCCAAGTTGATACGATCACTACGTCATAGTCCCACAGGATCCAGAAGCAATACTAGGATGTTTCATTAATCCATTGCAACAGTTTGCAAACAATCCAAATCACATGAAATTAGCCACGAATGGCAAATCTGACAAATATCACCCAAAAAGGGTCGTCGAGCCCAATTGAAATGTAACGAATCAAATTTCGGGGTCGCACAATTCTAGAAAGTCGCCAAATGTATTAGATCGAGATCAGCCCCATCAAAATCCCCAAATCAGGCAATTAAAGCACACGAACATCAAATCAATCAGTCAAAAGAATGGAACAATTAGCCTTGCACTTTTTCCCCAAATCAACAAGAGAGGGGCAGATCGAATAAGCGATGAGCAGATTGAGAAATAAAATGGACACGAAAGAAACAAAAAGGAGAAATGAATGACCTTGCGATGCTTGGCATTGAGCTCTTTTGTGACGTTAGCTTTCTCGTTCATTTTGGGTGGTCGGCGGCGATGAAGAGAGAGAAAATGAGGGGTTGGAGAGGAAGACGAACAAGGAACAGATACAGACGATGATTTTCTCTCTCTATCTGTCTATCCTGTTCCTCTGCCTCCTCTCTCCGTTGGCCTTTGTCAGTCTGATCGTCTGACCTTTGTGGAAACACCAGCAAAATATATCGAATCAAACAGTCGATGACTTCAGAGTCTTTTATACCAATTCACATTCACAGAGCAAGCCCTTGACGTCTATTTTGCTCTCTGTTTTTTGATGTTTTTGTTCACAATTCCTTGTTTTTGTTTACAATTGTTGTAATTGTGTAGGTGTCAGGTAATTTAATTGATAAAATCTTCAAAAGTTATTATCAAATATTTGAAGTCAAATTCTAACTAATCAACGTTTGTATTCATTAGCACCAAAAAAAAAAAAAAATCGATGTAATCATATTAATGAGAATTATACTGGTACATCGACCAAAGAAAAAAATATACTGGTATGATTGCGCTCTCTATAGTAACTAAAAGACAAAAAGGTTTTGTTTTAAAACTAAAGAATTATAAAAATGGATATTAAACAAATCAATCAAAATAAGTTGGCATATTGCCGCTACAACATAAACTAATACGTACATAATTTTCTCTTTTTAAATAAAATGAAAGTCCTACTTAGCCTTTTAAATTATAATATGATACAAAGTTATAATACAGGAAATCGAATATAAGAAGTGAAATACTTGGGATATGACGACATGTTTTATAAAAGCATTATAAAAAGATATGTGATTGATGATAATTTGAAGTACTAGTCATCAATACAACAATCTTCCAATCATATATATGCTTCGAAATAGTGATTTTGCCAAGGTTTAGCCTATTATTTATCTAGTATCAAGTTGTTATACCTTAGTTGTATTGTCTCAGATACATGTGAGACTCTCTTCAAACATTTGCCTGGTTCTCTTAATCTTAACTTAGTTGATCAAAGCGTAAATAAGGAAAGTTTTGGTCAATAATGACTTATATTCCTTGGTTCTAGAATTGAAGCCTAGCAATACTAAAGTTCTATTCAAGGAGCAATAGCATCTTTGGCTTGAACAATATCACAAAGTGTTAAGTGACTAGAGGGAGGCTGCTCAGATTGACCTAAATAGCCCTGATGTTGCAAAGGAACTTGCCAAAATTGAAAGAGAAGGCTATCAAGTTGAAACTAGCAAGAAGGATTTGCAGGGTAGAGATTGTGAACTTAGGTTTTCCTAGAGAAGTATCAAACACCACTTCTTACAATCCAAAAACTTCTAATGCGGCAACTAATTTAGTTGCAATGCCTGTTGTTGAGGAACCAAGTGAAAAGGTTGATGTGTGAAATCATGCTCGGATGGACTTTGATTGGGCGAGTGCAAATTCCAATTCGACATTGGCCTCCACAACAAGTATGGAGGGTAGGAAGAGTATACCCGTACTACATCTACAACAATCTTCTGCAATGGACGTTTAGAGTCCATTGAATGTTGCACTTCACTTCTCAAGGGCAAATAGCAAAAGGTGCACACAAAAGTCCTTTGACACATCTCGCTCAACTTAAAAAAGAGTTATGCAAACAAGAGCATTTGAATTATGTGATAGCAAATCCATGACCTACTTAGTTGTTCGAGTTCGAGGAATGGACAGCTATTACGTGGATGAATGGGCTCTATATGTGAATAGACCGGGAAATTTGTAGAGCCTATTGTGAAAAATACTCTGAGCAGTACAAAAACAGTGAATTCAAATGCTCATAGAACACATGCTGCATATTGGGACGGTGATGTGACAAGCGCTTTTCAATTTTCCAACCCAAGCTCAGAGTGACTATGCAGGAAAATAGAAGGAAGAAACATCCATCAAGACAGAAGAAGATACTCTAGTAAAGAGCTACTAATATAACTTCAACCAAGAGACGTATGATTTTTCCGTTATTTAACTCTTAACTCATTTGAATGTTGCATGGAAGATCACAATCATAGAAAGAGAGTCAAACAATGGATACACAATGCATGTAGACAAATTCAACAAAAGAATGACTATCAAACTCAACTTAAAAAAAGGAAGTATGAGGTGCTAGGTTGTGATCAGGTAGAATTAATCATCAAGACGCGACATGTCGACCATGGTGGAGACATTGAGAATTATAATCATAGCAGCTAGTGTCATTAGTTTTGCTAGGATAATGGTTTAAGATCATGTTTCGTGTGCAATGTAGTAATTAGGAATTTGTTTAGTAGTTTTTGTTTGGTTGGTTATACTGCTTGTATTACCCTGATTACCTAAACAAAACTATGAACGTTTTAAAAATCTCTCCAAATGCTCCAAAATACTCCAACCTACTCTAACATGCTTCAATCTGCTAACCGCTAATCCAACATGCTCCAAATATGCTCTAACTTGTTCTAACCTGCTAGCCGCCCCTTCAAAATACTTAAAAACGAACGTACCCTAACTGCTCTTTCTAAACGCTCCAAAGCACTTCAACACTCTCTCAACCGCTAGCCGAATGTTGGTAACCATTTTTGAAATAAAATAACGAAAATGTAATATTTTTTTGCATGAACGACAAATTTGAAAAAGTTAAAAGATCAGCATGGCATAATTAGTCGTGACTAAGGTAGGTAAAAGATTATAATTCTGTTTTTCAGATATCTGAGTAATATTATTACTCGGCGCAAAAATATCAGCCACGATGCTGACAATATGAGTGTAATTTTTGTGGATGTAATGTGAACTAGTATTTAGAGAAAAACGTTACAATGACTTTCAATTCTTCCCTTACTTAATTTTTATAGATGTAATGTGAACTAGTATTATAAAAATTTAGAGTCACCACATAAAAAATAATAATTGATAATCATAAATACTTGAAAACACTTCAAACTTGCTCCAATTTGGTTATATTATTCAAATCTGCTCTTAGCTGGATCAACAAGCTGACTGCTAATTTGCTCTGAAATTTTTTTGGTGGACGCTCCTCCCCCCCCCCCCCCCCCCCAAAAAAATGTACACCGAAAAAAAAAAAAATCTTTTAAGAAAGTTTGCCACTCTGTGAACCACTGGTGCCGCTTGTTCTGAGTTTGCAACGATTGCAGCCGGGGTTGGGTCAGTAACGTGAAGCGTCTGTTTGAATTAGGGTCGAAGAAGAGCGGTGACTTTTTCGGGGGCATTGTGATTCGCTTAGATTCGATTCGATTATGGCGGGGTTCTTGGGAGTGGCCACTACCATCTCCAATCATCGCCACCAGGAACAGAAGCAGCAAGGAACAGGTCCCTTAAAAAGCGGCTGGATTCTCGACAGTTTCCGAAAATTTGCCCTTGATTCCATTGGAAATGTGTCCTCCTCCATGTCCAAGGCCCTCAAAGGTAACCATTTCTCTCTCCTCCCCATTCTCTTATTTCCCAATTGAACTCATTTCTTTTCTGGAATTGTGTATATTGCTGAGCAACCACATAATATATGATATGTCATGGCGGCATTCCTTTGTACCTGGAAACAATTGTTTGGTTCCTAGTCCTGATTGATTTTGAGGAAAACAATGCTGGGTTTTGATTCAAAATGGATTTTTTCATTTTGCGCAGTTCAAAGTGATTTATTTCTTAACTTTCCATTTTGCTGAACTCATGTTAGCTTAATGGCCTTCCATTACTTTTAGATTTTACATAACTGGGGATAGGAATAAGCATATGTGTATTGTATCTTTACAGAAGTGTAAATAGTGTGTCCTCAAGTTCTTCTACATCCATGAAGGTTGAAAGAGTTCTTGATTTCATATGATATTTCTCACTTTTCCCTTATCAAAAAAAATATTTCTCACTTTTTTATTTTAATTTAATTGCCCCTTTAAAGGCCTGCTTTTTATTGTGATTCCATTCAGAGCATGATACCTTTGTGAGGTTCCCATAGGCCATGTCTGCTATGCATCAATATATTGCTCTTAGAATCCTTAGGCCACTTTTGGTTTATTGAAACCGGCTCATGAAAGAAAAAGGTGACATGGAACTGATGGAAGTAGGCATGCATCCGACAGTGTGTTAAAACTGTATGAATTAGGTGGGAGATAATTTTTTTGAGGAACAAGAGTTAGTAGGTGCTATTAGCTTTGTGTTATTGCTCGTTCTAGTTGGTGTCGTCATGAATGTGAAAAGCAATGTTGGACCCAGGATTTTTGAACCCAGGGCTTTTGTGGACAAAGGCAGCTTGTATGCCATTGAGGTGATTGTCTCTCAAGCACATTGTTTCTCATTTTACCAGCAAGCTCTAATTGTGTTCCCCTTTTATGCGGAGTGTATCCAGGTCGTGTGCCATTACATAAAACACTGCATGAAGAGCTAGTGAATAAAACCCTGTTGAAACCATGCAATAATAAGGAGAAGCCTGGCATCAAGTCACCAGAAGAGGAGATGCAAGCCAAGATAGAGAAGATGCGAGAAGAGATGAACATTGTGAAGCCTACAACTGCAGCATCTTCTGGAAATGTAAAGCCAATATCGTCAAAGCAACCTCCGCCTGAGCAGCTGAAGGAAAAACAACTTCTGATGCCAAACAAGAACGGGACAATGATCCGCTCCCGTCTATGAGCTAAACCTCAGTAGTGGCTATATTCGTGATGAAGACGGCCAGATCTCAGGATGTAGGTTATGTGTACTCTGTGTGTATGTAGTCAGAGGCCAAACTGCTTGTACAAATGTTTCAATTTGGAGGACAAATGTTTATTGCGTGTCCGTTGAATATATCTGACGGATCTTCTCGAGCTCGATAATCAACAGTTAACTATAACAAGGAATTTAAGAAGATGAAGAAACCATTTCAATTTTCAACATAGAAACACCTATGCATCCGTTTTATTCCAGCACGAAATTGAAAAGCACGTAACCAAGAGGTGTAATAATGTTTATAATTGATAATAGCAGTGGCTGCCCGCTCCGGGTGCCTTCTTAAGTTCCAAGCTTCTACAACCTTCGGTTGAAACCATTTTGCTCATTCGGTGCGTGGGCTCGCCAGTTGTACCCCTCAAAAAGAACCTCCAGCCTGTGTGTTCGCCGCTCTCTCACCCTCGCTCTCTCTCTCTGTGTGCGTGTGTGCTCTCGGAAGGAGCTGCAAGCATGGCAGCGTGGGGTCGTCAAGCCAGTCGGTTCTCTCCGTCAAGAATCGGCGGTGCTCCTCCCTTTTGTTTAATCCACCGTCGGGGTCTCGCTGGCGGTAAGCCCTCTTCTTCTATGATTCGCCAAGGACAAGGAGCTCTGCTAGCCTTCCATTTGTTTCATCATTCCACCAGTACTATTATTTTACTTGTATCAGAAACAGTTGCATAAGATAAGAGCTTCAACAAAGAATGGTTTTGCTATTGTTTGTTGCAGATCATGGTCATGGCCCTCCCAAGGTCAACTTTTGGCAGGATCCGCTGCACCCATCCAGATGGAAGGAAGAGCATGTCAGTTTCATATTTTACGCTACTTTTGCTTGTTAACCAACCCTTTGCATATGTAAGGGACATATAGAATGGTGGAGAGGTGAGAGCTTTCCTCTTTGGTAGAATGGAAGGGCCATAATACTTTGACAGCTTGAATCTGTATATGGAATGATGCAGTCTGTTTTGATTTAAAATTCTAGGTTTAAGAGAATTCTATCTTTTGTGAAATGGAATTCTTTGTTATGCTAAATCTAGATTGGTTTTAAGCCATCTTTACTTGGAAAAAGTATCAAGTTTTGATGTTTATTTAGAGAAGGCTTTGATGGTAGTTTGATTGGTGACTTGCATATTGTCAACACGCTTCTGTTTGCAGTTTGTCATTGTTTCTCTGGCTGGCTGGGGTGCTGTCTTCTATGGAGGCTACAAGTTCTTCACACGAGGAAAAAAGGAGAAAAGAGATGAAGTGAGTCATTACATTTTCTGTTTATATATAAGGCTTTCCTGTCTCCTCTCCTCACGATTGTCAAACATGTCATTCCAAACAAACTTGCTGCTAGTCTGAAGCAAAGTAGACTCATATTTTTGTTTATAGGACTATATCAACAGGACAGCCTGAAAGAAATTAAGGAGAGTCCTTCTGAGAGGATCTAGAATCAATTAGCATTCTCAGAAAGTATTCTGACTAGTTTGGTTTCGATATGTTTAAAAGCTAGTGCGGTAGCATGGCTAATATGAAAGCTTTAGGTCTCTTTTGCCCACCTGGGCAATGGTCTTTCATGGTGGTAAAAGAAAGTCCTCTAGTCCATGAACAATTCATGATGTAATTTTGTTTGTGTTTGCTTTCTGATGTAGCTTATCTTCCTTGCGTCTCTCTGATATTTCGTTAGTTCTGAACTTCTGATGCTTTGGCCACCAGGAGGTGATTTGCCACATTTTCGCTGCTGAACCCCCCCCCCCCAAGGTTTTTCTCCAACAAGAAGCAATGAAAGGGAAATCAGACTTAGCTGATTTGCATTCTGTAACGGTTTTTTTATCAAACCTATTACACTGACTAGATTTCTAACAAGGGCTTGCCATCTTTTTTTTGTAGAAAGTTGGAGAATCATCGCACTGAGATAGGCAGTGCTTGTTCGGGGCAGCGTAGGAGAATGAAGCAGCTTATCTGGGACATCAACTGTTGTGCTATTTCTGTTAGTGTAGAAGAACAAAACAGCTTTTCTGGGACATCAAGTGTTGTGCTGTTTCTGTTACTATTTTTCCTTTCGTGGTGTGTGCAGCTTAGTTTCAGTTGACCATGAAAATGGTAGAATTTTTTTTTACATCTACGCACAGGTTTATGTGATGGACAATAGCGTGCAGCCCTGTACTGGGTGTCCAACAGATATAAGTGCCTGCGTTATCATCAATGTTATTTCAACTTCCATTTCCCTTAAAAACATCGGACACTTCATGCTTTACACTCCAAAATGGTCGAGGGACTTGACCTCTCAGTTCAGTTGAAAAAGGGTACAGTTTACAAAGACCGGCAGGGGTTGGTGCCAATATCCCATCCCAATGCTCAACGTTTCAATAAGAGAATAGCCCAACACAGCTATGTGCTGAGCATGGCCGAGTTAAAATGAACTCTAGTGGAGGCGCCAATCCAAGGGAAGAAAATGAAATTAAAAAAAAAAAAAGACTTCTGTTAATGATTATTATCTCAAGGTACACAAGTTGCTTTGCGACGTCAGACCCAAATCTCGAAGGAGACAAATTCAGATGAACCAACAGAATGTCATACTCAGGCCATGACGTATAGCAAGTCTACATCACAAAATTCCAGCTATAGAGATACAATCTGCGATAATACTCATTCATGTAACATTCAGGTGCATTTAAAACCATATAGCGTTTGCAGCTTCAAAACTTTGAGGTTTGTTGCCTTAAATAAAGGTGTACTGAGCTGTCTGAGCATCAAGGTGCAGTCACTCCCAATATATGCATATGACGTCCTTTTAGCTCTTTCAATAAAACTGTATACGCTCCGCCGATCTGGACATTCAATATCAGAAAAGGTTGTCATTTAAAACGTCAAAGACATCACTCCCAATTGTTAGTGTAATTCCAATATTAACTACATTATGAACACACATAGACGCCAGCTATCCAACTATAGGTAATAGGAATGCACAAATGCCAACCTATCTATCTGCGCTTCTCTTCAAGGCAATCTGCAAAATCGCAATCTAATCTA
The DNA here is from genome assembly GCA_029747015.1 of Carnegiea gigantea. Classification (NCBI taxonomy): domain Eukaryota; kingdom Viridiplantae; phylum Streptophyta; class Magnoliopsida; order Caryophyllales; family Cactaceae; genus Carnegiea; species Carnegiea gigantea. Next base: position 30,204 of record JAKOGI010001496.1, read on the forward strand.
GAAGCCCATATTACTACGCTAGTAACTAAATTGCCATACAACACATTCCAATATTCATAAGGCTTTGTTTGGTTTCTAGAAACAAAGGGAGTGGAATTAGGATTGATACCTAGAGGGATGGGGTAGGACTTGAGAGATCAAGCATTTGGTTTAGTGATTGATACCTTAGAGGGATGGGGTTATCAAGTACTTGAGATTTTTTTTTTTTTTTTTGGGTGGGGGGGGGGGGGTGTGGCAGGCGCTTGTGACTTGCACCTTTAGGTATCACATTCCATACCCTAGTTTTTCCACAATAGCCAATCAAAATCCCCTTAAAATTTAAAGCGGAGCCCCTTATAGGATTGTCTATTAGAATGTTTCTCATAGAAGATTACCTTAGCACAATTACAAATTATTGCATGCGGACTTCAGTCTGCATCCTTTACCTCAGCTTCAACATCAACTACAGTCGTTGTAGCATTCTTTCCTGTGAAATGACAAACAGTCACCCATGAGGGCATAAACTGCTTGGAAGTTTGAAGCCTGCTAACAAATCCCAAGAGAAGAGGCCCAGGAATTCATATTCATGCTCAGCAGGTTTAGCTAATTTTTGAAATTTCAAACATAAAGATGAAATCTTAATTTGCTGTTCGTAACAAAAGCTAAACCGTCATTATCAATATAAAGGTGCAAACAGCGAACAATACAGCACCCGCTCATCCCTCCTCTTGCATCCCAACTAAAGAAAAAGGGAGGAAAAGGAGCTTGGTGTGTAAGAGGTGCCCAACATGGCAACTCCGCCAAGCTTGACCTTTCTTTTACCCTTAATTTGACGCGCAATCATCAAAGTCAAGTTTGTTTGAAAGATTGCCTAATGGCAGATTCAGCATGACAAATATAAGGATGAAAGTAAGGCTTTGACTTTTTTTTCTTTTTTGGGGAGGGGGGGTATTCGGCGCCGGCGATATGCTCCGCCAAGTGTTGTGCTGCGCCGCTGACTTCCTTATGCAGTGTTAGGGTTTCGAAAGACTGGCTGGGCGGGTTGCTTAGTACTCTTCTCTTTCCTCTTTTTGGTTTTATAGTAATTAAATGTCTCTTTTTTTTTCTTTTTTTTTCCTTTGGGGCTTGGGACAGTGGGTGGCAACGTTCTTCTGCCCCCTAGGAAACATGTATGTGGGCTATTTTTACTATTTGAATATTGTGTGCATACTTGCTAAATCTCCATTTTTTAATTATTTTTTTAATTTGATAAGGCTAAATCTCTAATTGTTAGCATTTTAGCCTTTTATTTTAGTGAGTTATAATATCGCTTTAGCATATTTTATACCGTTCTACAACCATTTTAGACTTTATAACAGTTGTAATGGTATCAAATCAATGTAGTGATGCAAGTATATAACTTATTTGGGCGTAATATGTTTTCTAAATAAATTTTTTTTGTAGTTTTTTATGAAACTGCGCCTCGCATCCTTGAGGCGCGCGCCTTCGCCTCGAGGCTCTCGCCTCGCGCCGCAGGACCCTTTGCGCCTCAATGCGCCTCGCGCTTTTTAAAACTAAGGGTATTCCACAACAGCCATCCGGAAATCTTCCCTACCATCCCGAGCCAAAAGAAGAAAAGTTCTTCCTATTTATTTAATTGGTTTCAGCAGCTTCCAAGGCAATATACCCTGAAGGATATGTTTACAATATGAAACCTAGTTCCAAAGGTCGGTGCTGTTTGTTTGCAGGAGGTATACTCTCCCAAATCCTTGTTCTTTGCTTATGGTTTCATATTGTGTCAGTGTTTATGTTAAGGAGTTTTAGGGGCCATACTGGAGCAACTGAGAAATGACAAGGATGTGCTGCAGGGTAGGGGAAGAAGAGGAGTTGGATTTCAGACCTTGGAAGTTGACTAGTTGGGCTACTTGCCCATTTGGTGCAACATGTAGAAAGAGAGGTATCCACGCATTTTTTTAAGGTTGTGGTTTGACCTAAGAAAATTTGATGCAAAGAAAAAGGAGAATAAATAAGGAAACATTTTTCTCCTATTTGGACTGATTGACAAAAATGTTGGAAAATTTGGTGGAAAACTGATTTGTTACAAATAATATAATATCAATTCTATAATCAAGAAAAACCTAGTGGAGAGAATGTCATCTCATTTTTTTCCTCTTCCAATTCCTTTCCATCAAATTTTCCTATGTCAAAACACAACCTAAGGGAAAATTTTAGTCATATCACATATTTAAAGATGTTTTTCTAGAACATATTGACAGTTACAGGTTCTGTAATTCCATTCCTTCCGTCCTCTTTTATGTGGTTGTTGCCCATGTGATTAATACTTTCATTACTCTTGTTTTTTGGCAGGAGAGGGGGCGAGGTATCAATGCAAAGTCCTCTATTATCTCCAATGATCATCATTCATAGTAAGTCAACGACATTGTAAAACAAGAAAAGGAACAAGAAGATAACTCTATTCGTAGCCTTAGTTTTAAAAAGCACGATGCGCACTGAGGCGCATAAGGTCCCAAAGCGTGAGGGGCAAGGGGCAAGGCGAAGGCGCACACATCATGGATGCGAGGCACACTTCTATCCAAAATTTTTTAAAAATATTTCATATTTCATAAAGCATATTTTGGAGAAACAAGTTAGATAAACGCATTAAAAATGTGATTAGACATCAATATGACTACTAATACCGCAAATAACCTTACGATATGTTATCATATCATCGTAGTTCCCCAATGCATGTACTTACGGTATAAGTTAAGCTCATCTTTTAGCTCCCAAGGAAGAAAAGGAAGAAAAAAGGTAAAGGCAAAGCTAAGTAAATGCAGAAAAAGGGGGAAGATATAGCCTCGCACGCATCATGGATGCGAGGCACACTTCTATCCAAAATCTTTTTAAAGTATTTCTTGTTTCATAAAGCATATTTTGAAGAAACAAGTTAGATAAATGCATTAAAAATGTGATTAGACATCAATTTGACTACTAATACTGCAAATAACTTTAAGATATGTTATTTTATCATCTTAGTTTCCCACTGCATGTACTTACGGTACAAGTTTAGCTCATCTTTTAGCTCCCAAGGAAGAAAAGAAGAAAAAAGGTAAAGACAAGGCTAAGTAAAAGAAGAAAAAGGGGGAAGATATAGCTTCGCATCCTTGAGGCGCCCCTCATTCCCTCCGAGGCGTTGACCCGGTAGCCTCACACCGAGGCGCACCTAGGCGGGCCTCAGGTGGACATTTTAAAACTAAGTTCGTAGCCATGCATATCTTGCTAAAGCTTCCCAATGGAAGGTCTTGTAAGGCCTATAAGTCAGGCATAATTTTCCTCAAATCCAGGTAAAGTGGAAATAATATAACAATCATGGCATATAAGAAATCATGACTCTTATATGTCGATTCACATCATAACCGGCGAAGGAGATTACAACAATACTTAGAAAAGAAAATGAAGGTTACATATGAAAAATTAGAAAGCATGAACTGATGAACACACCTTTCCTCGACCAAGGTGACAAGTCATCAAATGTTTGTCCAAAACCAGTTGTACGCTTGGAAGAGAACTTGATAGGTTCTTTTACAAACTCGTTTCCTTCCACTGAAAATTTTCAATGAACAATTGAGATATTGGGAAGAAACTGATCACAAGTCCAACTTGGTGAAATTTTACGTGAAACACAATAAAGGACTTACCATTAACTTTAAAATTTAGCATACATAGCCACTAGTATGAAAAGATAGAGTAAGAAGAGATAAAGGAATAGACAACCATTGTTTTGGGGGGGGGGGGGAGGAAACCACTTTTCTTGCTCATTCTTTTCCTTTTTGAGGGCGTTTGGGGAGTAGAGTAGGGGAATTAATTAATCAATATTTTGGGACAAATAAATAAAATGTGAGACATGGTAACTCCCCCCCCCCCCCCCCCCCGGGGGGGTGGTGTTTAGGAATTTTTGGGAGCCTTGATTTGTTATTATCCAATGGATGATAAAAAGGGGTATTTTCTTACATCTTGGCTTGTAACTTGTGAGATCACCTGAAGGTTCTGTTACTTGCTTTAATTGCTGATGCATAAAAGCTGTTTATATGACCACAGGCAAGAACAATCAAAACCTTAAGGCACAGTTTTCCTCACCTGAGAAGGGTTGACTGCAGAATGGGCACAGCTGAAGTTCATCATTAAGAGAAGACCTAAACAGCATACAAAGGGCAATAAGAGACCGAGCATAAAGCCAATAAAATACAAAATAAAAATAAAATCTATATCCTCTTTGCTCTGCATAAAGGTTGAATATTCCCTTACTTGAAAACCTGAAAAGCATTGCCACAGTTTGGGCACTGCAAGCATCAGACAGAGAAGAAATAAATATTTGCCAAAGTATCAACAAATAACCACAGATAGCTGCAGCAGTTAAAATTTCAAAATCAAGTAAGCAATGTGCATGCTTATTTTGTTTTTGTCATTGATTTTTTTTTTTTTGGGGGGGGGGGGATATATATTAGAAACTCAAGAAAGAAAGTAACAGAATCAGTGGAGGGAGAATTTGTGTTTGTCCCCAGAAATAAGGCCGTGTTCAAGTCCTTGAAAGACAAGTCATATCACACATACTAATACCAACTTATTAAGTGATTTGTAGTAGCTGGGATGCTAAGCAATCAATGGGTATCCAAGCAAATATTATTCCCATGACCATTCAAATTTATATTGCAGGCACACCTATGATGTCCCTAGCCAACAAGAATCAAGCAAATCCTAGCCCAAATTCCCACAAGATTAGACTCAACAACACAGAGCATACATAAGCTTCTTATATGCCTCATAAATAGTTGTAATCATAGCTTATGTATCTACAAAATTATAGGCAAAAACTCCTCCACTTAAGTATATTCGCTGTCTTTTAAAAGGAGTATTTTGAGAAAAATACACTGTCTACATCGACATATGGAAAGAAGGCACCTAGCATGTTTGGATTGACCAGCCTAATATTAGACACGGTCTCTTCGTAGTCACAGGAGCGACAAACGGACAATACTCCTGATTATTTATATTTTACATAAGAAAGGCCTTCATGTGCTTAAGAAACAACATTTGCTGAAAGTTTATACTCGTAACTGGCTATCTGGAGCTATCAACAGATTAGGTTGGGTCAGCCCATTTATAATGACGGCAATAAGGTTGACCATGAGAACAACTTAACAAAAACATTAAATGATTAATTTCAAGCTGCACACTAAAAACATGTAGACTTTGGGCCAAAGTTTGCTCAAGCCATGCTGGGTTTGTGTTTCCCTCAGTAATTCTCCATCCAATTTGTGTCATGTTGTCATGCAGCATCATGCCAAACTTGACCAGCTCTATTTGTAACAAGATTGCAAATTGGTCTTATGAAACAGTAGCAACCTGAAAATAACATACAAGCATTCAGAAGCTCCAAGTTTAGAAAATCTCACAGCGCCTTGTATCATGTCTCGTCCCGCCCACCACAGGAATGCTGCAATGCCAACTGTCGGCACTATGAATGCAAGCAGCTGCATAAGCATAATGCAGACTATTAGATCAAAGTATCTAGATTAGTCTCATAAATAGTAGGATACACATAGAAGGCATCATGCAATCAGATTCAGTTATTCAAAATCAGATTCAGAACAAATGGGTGGGCGAATATCTTCTGCAAAACTAATGCCAGGCAAACTGGCAACAATAAAACAATCCCATCACCAAGGCAAAGATCAGTAGTAACAATAACACAGTCATTTATTCTCAACCTTCAAACCTATAATTATGAAAATAGTCATCCATTGCAAAACAATAATCGGAAATTCGGAAAAAAGCATTGTAATTTCTACAAATTGCCAAAATTTCAGAAGCAATAGACTTCAAGATGACAACTTTACAACTATCAGCAAACAAGAAGTTTTGGGGGGGGGGGGTGTCTGCGTGTGTGTGAGTGAGAGAGAGGGAGAGAGACTACCCAAAGAGACACAATAGCATCAAGAAGCCAACCAAGCTGGCCAGTCATAGTAAGGTAAGTCAAACCCACAGCCAAAGCAAGATTTCCCAACACCCTTGCAGTGGTACCATCATCTCTCCCATCACCTCCACCTCCATTGAAACCAAACCCTTGATTGAATCTCACCTTTACAGCCCTCTTTTCCCTCTTCTTCTCCTTCTCTTCCCACAAGTTGCCACCTTTACTCATTGCCAAACGCAGCAAAAACCCCTTTCTACCGTTCCACTTGTTTGTTTTAAACCAATTTTCATAAACAGCACCAAAATTTGTGCATTTCAGACATAAAATTTTAATGGGCTGAGGTGGTTTCGGAAGAAGATAGCATCTCCGTATGTGAATTGAGTTGCAAGAGAAAGTATTGATTGAGCTGGACATGAATAGAGGGGAAGCCGTTGTCATTGGAAAACCATGTAAGACGACCCCAACTAGGGATTTCCTTTTCCCTGAAGAATACTGAGAATGGGGATTTAGTGGGTTTTGAGCTGTTTCGTTTTGTTTTGAGACAGAAGATTAACACACAAACTCAAGTCAAGTGTAGATTTTTCTTTTTGTTTTTTCAGCTCAGCACACCTATTTCGCTCTGTAGGCGACGACGCCTCAGGGGGGTCCCGCAACCCCGCTACAGATCAAGTGTGGAAGAAATGTCGAACACAGGCAGGCCGTAACCTTTCTTTTTTTAATTTTCTTTTCTTTTTCCCCCTTTCCCTGTAAAGTCAGCCCTGATGAAGGAGATCTTATCCTTGATCCAACATACTACCGAACTATGGTTGGAAAGTTAAATTTTCTGACCAATATAAGACCTGATCTCAGTTTTACAGTCTAAATATTAAGTCAATTTCTGTGAAGTCCAAGAACCTCATATTTGCAAGCTCTTCAACATATTCTAAGATATATTCAAACAAAAACAGACAAAGGAATTTTATTAAAAACTTCAGATCAACTTTCTTTAAAAGCCTATTCTAACTCAGATTGGGCTACCTGCCCCTTTTCTAGAAAATCAATTATAGGTTATCTAGTTCTTTTTGGTTCCTCACCAATCAGCTGGAAAAGTAAGAAACAAACCATCATTTCAAGGCCATCATCTGAAGATAAATATAGGGCCATGTCCCAGGCTGCAGCAGAAATAACATGACTGGTCAGATTGCTCGAGGAGATTGTTATACATTCCCTAAAACTAGTGTCTCTAAATTGTGACAATCAGTCTGCTATTCACATAGGCAAGAATTCTGTTTTTCATGAACATACCAAGCACATAGAAGTAGACTGTCATTTCACCAGAGAAAAGGTTCTTGAGGCTCTTCTGCAACTCACTGACATGCCTACTAAACAGCAGATAGCAATTGTTTTAACCGAGATCTTACCACCCTCACAACAGGACCTTTTGTTGCCCAAGTTGCACATGGGCAGATCTACATATGGCCCACAGGTGTCCATGAACACCCCTGACCCAAAAAAAATTCTAATAGGTTATTTTGAAGGGGCTAAAAGTTGTATATAGACACCTCTAGAAAGGACTTAAAAGGTGTCAAAGATACTCTTACAACTCTCCATTTATGCGGCCCCAATAAATTAGCTATCAATATTTTATTTTTTATTAAAAAAAGCCTGTAAAGATCTTGACACTAATAAAAATAAAAAACTCACAACTCAATCACCTCCCAATTTGACTCTCTCTTATTAGTCCTCTCATGCCAAAATTTTGTTCTTAGCAAAATTGGTTTGTTGCTCACACTCAATCACACAAAAATCTTGTATTCTTGCTTGATTTCATCACTAAGTTTGTGTCTTTGTTTTTTCCCCCAAATTTCATACGGATCAATTCAGTTTCATTATATGGTACTTGAAAAATAAACAACCTCAAAAAGATGAAGAAAATCAAGCAAATGGTAGTAGAGTAGGTGAATACCCCTGTTTCAAAGGTCAAAATCCGCCCCTGAGCATGGTTGCTTGTTCTCACCATTCCGGCTTGAGGGGAGGTGATGAGGTACACGATACAAAGCAGCACCACAGCACACAACATCATTAAGTTTGTTACAAGCAAAGCTGACGTGGCGAAACTCCCTAACTATCTCACCCTAGCATGTGCACTTACATATATATTATACAAAATGATAAGTGTCTTGCTACAAGACACATCAGAAATGCCTTATTTTGACTTAAAAATCATTCTATTATGTTTTTAAATTGAAAAAAATGATATGATCAAATAGTAGAAACATATTACAACTTATAAATTATATAAAATTATCTTTCTATCCATAATTTATTGCATTTCTAAAATACGCGTATCATATATACTTGCGGATAGGGTTAGTATATTTAGGGTATCATTTAATATTTTATTGCCGTAGCCGATGGATATTTAAGATTAGTAATTCTTAATTAAGAGCAATCATTGAAAAAATTGTGATTTTAAATCATAAAATATGTTAATTATGATGAAGCAAGACACTTAAGAGCGCCTTGCACCAAGACATATATCACTATCCATTATATTATATATACTTGTATTGTACCCACTGCAGAATAATCAATCAAGAAATACATAATAACACAATGCTCATTCCCCCTTCTTCTTTCTCTCTCTGTTCTTCCTTTTGTCGTTCTAACATCTGCATTGATGAAGATTAACACATCAAGTACTAGAAAATCAATGCGAGAAAATTGTAGTGTTTCCCCCCCCCCATTAATGTCAAAAAACACATGTTACTGTGAAGTCAATGATTGGTCACTAGCTTGGTGATGCCTGTCATACGATCACTTGCGGAAGGGATCCTCACAATCTGAGAAAGCAGCTGACATGTAATGCAAAGAGATCGAAGAAGAAAGGCTGCTTACATATTCAACATTTTGCTATAGAGGTCCCCACCATTCTTTAAATCTTACAATGGAGAAAGACATTAGACCTCATACTCATAGTACATAATGCCGTAAAGGGGACAAAGTTGCTGATCGAGATCAAAGCAGATCTCTAAGTTTTGGATGAATAGAGAATTCATAGAACTTAGATCTTCAGATGTCAATCTAATCCTGTACAAGAAATTTCCACCTTTTCTTGATATGCTTTGGTTTCCATAAAAATGTACACTTGCCCAAGTTTTCAACGGATTTGCCCACATAGCTTGGAGTTGGGCCAAAAACATCTGGCAATGACCTGTATAAAAAAGGACAGAAATTTAGTAGGGAATACATGATAGCAACTGAAAAGAATTCTCGACAACATGAACAGGGAAAAACAGGGGGGGGGGGAAGTTGACCAATCTCATGATGATTGTAATTATGCTTAGTCTCTTATGGTGGATTTAGGCAAAATTCAAGGAAAGTTGCACCTGTCTCAGAAGAAATCATCCAACCCTCTTCTAAATATGTTTTTGCGGGAGAGCTGGGAAGAAAATGCAGGCAGCTGACACGGTTTTTCGGGGAAATCACCAACCATGGCAAAGTCAGAGTAAAACACCACCAGAAACAAGGGTTACTTTATTAGACTATCCACGCAACCTAAGTGGGGGAACCCTTAAGATGGCGTCAACAACATTTTTCTGAGACCCCAAAAGGAGGTTAAAATGTGTTATCTTCTACCTCACATTGTGTCATTCTAATAAAGTACTTAGTTGTATTTGCCAAATATGAGACATAAGACTGAATATATGCTGCACAACAGCCATCCAAATCTGTCAAAAGCAGCACAAACCACCCGTAGAATGCGCATCTAACCTACACATGCAGACCTTTTTCTTTTAGGGTTTTTTTGGTTTTTTTTTTTTTTTGGGGGGGGGGGGGAGCATGTATGCCGGTTCAGATTTCTTTCAGGTCTCAGAGACGAGTACAGCATTGTTAGCCACTCACTGCTCTGCCTCGCTGGGCGCTTCATTGTGAATGACATCATAAAGCTGCCAAATTGATGAGCTCTCCTGTCAGCATGGTTGGAGACCGGTGGTTGAAGGCCTTTTATTTTAGCTGAAAAGGGAACTTCGTGTTCTTTGAATGACACAATACAGGTAAGTTCAGCTTAAGCTTATTGTCCGCATAGCATGATGACTTTTAGCTCCCTGACTCCTGTGAGCTTCCTTTCATCTTAGATGATCTTATTAATATCATAAACAAGCATCCAGTACCATTTACATTTTGCAGTGTATTATCTTTTGCACGGTAAAATGAACCTTCTGTGGTTGCATCTAGAGTGCTCTTGAGCATTTTAGTCAGTGTTCTGGATTGGCAGCAAACAACACAGACAGATATTAATTGCCAGCATGAAACAGGAAGAGAAAGACCAGCAGCTCTGGATGACAGATTTCTCTGAAGGTACTTCCCCTCTAAAGTACCTTGGAGTTCCTATCAAGCTTTTCAATTGACAATGCTGAAATGGAACAATTACGGAGAGACTCAGAAGTTGGGCAAGAAAAAAGCTGTAGTCTCACTTGTGCACTATGCAGGAAGAATACAATTTATGAATCCCATTCCCTTCTAATGTCAGTAGGCTACTGGGTGATATTCTGATCTCACAAAGTTATAAGAAAGCTACATCTACATGTAGAGATTTTCTTTGCAGAAGGTGGAAAATGGATGGAAAATTCCCTTGATCAGCTGGGAGCAATATGAAAGCCAAAGAAATAAAGTGGGTTCATTGTAATGAACATTCTATCAGCACAGAGGTTAATGGGGATATCAAAGCAAAGGACCCATCATGGGTTAAATGGATTGATACTTAGGCCCTATTCTTTTCGCAGGTCTTTTTAGATTTATCAACTTCAACTTATTTCAACTCACTTCAACCCATCTGGGGAAAAAAAGAACCAACCTTAACCCACTTCAACCAACCTCAACCTACTTCAACCCATTTCAACCAATTTCAACTCATCCCTTCATAATTTTAATAATATGTAAAGTGTCATGTGAGATTTAATTATTTTTGCAAAGTAGTATGATTTGAAAATGGTGAAAATTTATAAGTAAATTGGGGTAGGTAAAAGGGTGAAGTAGGTTGAGGTAGGTTGAGGTAGATTAAAGTAGATTGAAGTGGGTTGAAGTATATTGAAGTAAGTTGAGTTTTTTTAATGTGATAAATTTAACTTTAGTTGATAGTAGAAGTGGGTTGAAGTATATTGAAGTAGGTTCAAATAAGTTGAAGTAGGTTGAAGTGGGTTAAGATTGGTATTTTAAAATTTATCTACGAAAAAAAGGCTCGTATATAAAAAATTGTCATCAATAAATTTTGTTTCCCAAATCATTAAAAAAATTTGACAAGTTGTGCCGGCATCGACCTTCCAGAAATATAGTTACAAAATTGTTAAATTACCATTCAGCGAAAAAATGCACTAAAAATTTCAATAACTTCATAAATTATGACACATAAATTACATTCTTATTATTTTAACCCACTTCAACCCACTACCAAAAAAATACCAATTTTAACCCACTTCAATCTACTTTGACCTATATCAATCTACTTCAATCTACTTCAACCCACCTCAAAAAAAATACCAACCTCAATCCACCTCAACCAAGCTCAACCTACTTCACCCTTTTACCCATCTCATTTACCCATTAAAAGAACAGGCCTTTCTACCTCAAAGGGAAAATCCCTTGGGCTCCATTTTGACCATGGAAAATTTGGTGGAAAGAAAATAATTTGAAAAAGTTAATTTTTTTTCTCGTGTTTGATTTAAAGAAAATCATTAAAAAAAGGAGGAAAATTAGGTAAAAAATTGTTAGAAACAAATGATAAAATTTTCCTCATAAAATTGTGAAGAAAATTTGGGAAAAGTTCTTAAAAGAATTCTCAACCTTCTCCAATCTCGCACCACTTCATGATTTAAGTAGTTCATCAACATTCAAATTTCTCCTTCAAATTCTTGTATTTTTTTTCAATCCAAAGGAGAAAAAAAAAACTCACTTTCTCCCTACTTTATGTTTTTTCATATTTTTTTTTCTTTTCAACTTTTTTTTCCATCAAATTTTCTAGGTATCAAACAGAACCTTAGCATTATAATCCTTCAACAAATATACCTTAGCCTTCAACAAAGCCGATGAAGACCAGAGATAAATTGATGCTAGGTTTTTTTGACTATACAAATGAAATGGAGACCTCTGAAGCTAGGTTAGTTTATATTGCTCGGTCACTTCATAAGTGGAGAAACCTCGGAATGAGTTTAAGATTGTGTGGAGTCTGTCTGAAACTCCAAATCATTCATTTACGACTTCATTATCACCGCATAAAAGATTGCTATTGAGATAGATTGGTGAAGCTAAACACATTTCTGCAACATTCAAAAGCCTGCCATTAAATGCTTTGCCCCCCACTATTTTGCTTGTGTGGAGGGGGATAATCGGTACAAGAAGTATTTCGCACCAAGAGGGACAAAAAACGATGGCGTACAAAAATTTACATTAGCGGGCAAGAAACCCACAAATACAACAAAACTGCAGACGTTGGAAGCTTGCATATCAACCAGTTACATTCTTTATACGATACCCTGTTATGCACTCCCCAACCGATACCTGCCCCTGCCTCTTCGTGCACTAGAAATCCTGGTAACCACAGAATGGCCAAGGGCACCCAAGGCACTTGGACCCATAAGCTTCAAACCGAGATCGTTGAATAAATACAACAACCTATCTCGGTCTCCACCCTCCACTAGCTGAAGTTGTTCCACCTGTTCACGAGATACTATTGCATATAGCTCCAAAGGCAAGTTACCATGCATTGGGCATTTTGTGCCCCGGTCAACCATCAAATTACAGTCGCTGCAGAATACACTGCTCAAGTCTTCCAACACAACTCTTAGCAGCCCTAGTGATTTTGGGTCTTTGGTCAAAGGATCGATAATAAACAAAAAGTTTCCAACAGCTAAGTCTGGTCTCCTAAACAGAGAAAGTAGTGCATCCAAATTTGGCCCTGGATTTTTCTGCCCGTACTTCCTGCCATACATTTGCAGGGTCCTCGTAGTTCGAAAAATGTGACCCGCCTCCCTTAAGCCACTCAAGAAGGCACCGTGCATTGTGGCAGGATATTTCCTACTCGTGGCTTCACCCGCAAAGAACAATCTGCTTCCAACACTTTCAGCTACAATGTCATAGTCAACTCCAGTTGAGCCTACTCGAACATGAGAGTATGAGCCATATGAGAGGGCATCACTGCCCCACTTTGTACATACCGTCTGTATGGGATTTGGCACATCGATGCCTTTTGGATTATATATACCTATCGATGCAGCCAACAAAGACATAAAATGAAGGGCAATGTTCAATCAGAAGCCTTGTCAATTGACCAGGTGCCAAAGTAAAGCAAAAAACAGGACCACATAGCCACCAAGGGAAACCGGGGGAGGGGGGGGGGAATGACAAATCGCATTGACAGCAGCATGTAATGTGCTTCAAGTATAAGAAAAGTTTAAGTGATAGTACCTCTAAGAACCTTCAGAACTCGGTGCAGCAGAATCGTTGGGTCTGTGCGTTCAAAATCCTGTGTTGCCTCTCCAGCCACCAATGCTACAAGTACTGCACCACCAGAGACTGTATGGTAACTATAGAAAAGGAAAAATTCCCCTCGTTCATGGGCATGATTGCTAAGACAACCGAATGTGTCTAGATCCTCCCCCCAAAATACATGAGGAAAGACTATAGCAACTTTATTAAGCAACCCAAAACCCAACCTGTTAATGGCATCGAGCTTTCTCTTTGGCAACTCAGGTTCAAATGTTATTGTCTTTCGCTTTAGTACTCCAAGAGGCACCGTGCACAAGACAATATCAGCTTGAAACACTTGGTCTCCAGCAATCACCTCAACACCATCACTTCCATGCCTAATTGTGCGAACAGTCTTTCCATACAATATAGGAACTCCTTCACATAGTGCTTTGATCAGCCTCCAATTCCCACCAGCGAGGAAACAGTGATCACCACCCATCTCATAGGGGTCATCCTGATCCCAATAGGCAGCTGAAAGTTCCGAAACACATCCAGCATTTGCATATTCCAAGTTGGCAAGATGCCAATCAAGAAGTTGCCTTTCCTCCTTACTTTTAGCAACAGAATACAATTCTTGAAGGGTATCCAATACAGAACCCAAGGAAATATCACTTGCAAATCCACCCATGATTTTCCTCAGCTCAGTTACTTTATCTAACAACCTATTAAAGGTAAATTCAATTGTGGAGTCTCTCTCTTCATCAACCAGTGTCCCATCTGGCTTGTACAAAGGACATTTATCTCTTACTTTATGCAGTGGTATTGACAGTTGCCTAGCTAGGACGCCTAAAGGATTAGCATGAATACCAGTTATGACACTTCCGCCTAACTCAACAGCAGCATAGTGACCCTTTTTACCCAACTTCTGAGTATACACTCTGCCCCCAGGACGGTTTCTGCCTTCAAGAACAAGAACCTTAAAACCGAATGACAACAGCTGTCTTGCTGCTGCAAGACCAGCAAGCCCTGCACCAATTATCAATACAGACCTCTCAGAAGATGCCTCCTCTGGAATATGAGAAGTAAAAGCTGGAGATACGCCAAAATTAATATAACCATTGTACAAGAGAAAATCATAAGCAGAAGATATCAAATGCTCATACTCGCTACTAACAGTTTCCCTGATTTGTCCCTTGCAGAGCCACACACGAACGTTATCCCTCCACCTGGCAAGAATATGATTCCTGACGACAATATAATCATTCTGCTCTTTCCCACCCATGTCCCTGACGACTCCTGCCTTAATCTCCTCATCAAGCAAGGCATCGATGGGAAAGCCGAGAGACAAAGCTATCATGGCCTCCATCTCGGTTTCTTTCTCCAAGTCTGCCCTAGTTCTGTTCCTTTTCTTCAAGGGACCGCCTAAATGTTTCTCTATGAGCTCATCCATTAGCTTCTCATCATAGTTTTTCAAACTCACTTTCCTCCTCAACGACCTCTTTGGAAGCACCCCATCACCATCACAGACTGGGGTCTCCATGTCCACTCCTCCGAATAATTTTTCAGTTGAAATGAGGGTTATACGCTCAAATCCATGACTACCCAATAGGGTAGTGCAATGCCCGGCATAAACAGGAGACAAACGAATATCCAAACTGAACCCATATTCGTCCTACTCCGCTATGAACAGCATGACAACAGTACATCAAGGTATACCCAAAACAATGCCCAGGCGGCAAAATACAAAATGCCAAAAGAAACGCAAACAGAGCCCTTAATTGGCAAGGAAAGAACCGCGCATACCTTGAAATCGGCCTCGGAGGAATTTTTAGCAAGAATTTGCTCCGGCAAGGGCAGAGAGAGAGAGGGGGGGGGGAAAGGAGCGAGAATTTAGGGATTAGGGGGCGGTTGGGTTTTTGGTTGGGGAGAGTTGCTTCGAGAACAAAACAGAATGTAATTGAACAGGCAGATTTGCATTTGAAATTTCAGTTGAAATTAGGGCAAATGTGATACAATTGCATTTTAGGGTGGTGGAAAAGGGGATTTGTATATGAAGTGAGTTGATTTTGGAATTTTTGATTGGAGGGTGGTGGAATTTTTGATTGGATTAATGACATGTATTAAAAAGGTTTTCATCTAAACTACAAATTTAATTGTTTCAGCCTATATATCGTATATATTATTTCTACGTTTAAAAATTTACATTTTTAAATATTTCAAGCTTAACTCTAAAACTGATGATTAAAATTTTTTTACATAATATTTTTCAATAAGTTAATAATAAGAGTTGATTAAGCTATATATTAGGTACTTACTTATGAAAAAGGCTATTAACAACTCACGCAAATTGTTTATTGTAATCATATTTTGAAAACATGTCAATTCAAATTATAACATGTATAGATGCTGACTTTCTTAGATCTATGTGCACTCAAATTTTAACACAGAAAGAGTGAGGAAGTGCCTTCAATCTCTTATTTTTGTTTTATGTTTTGTGCAAAAGAGGGGAGCTCCTTAAGAAATTAAAGTGTCTTAATTAACTATTGAAGGGTTAAGGGATGTCAAGCTATTAATCATCAATTGGTGGAGTGCGACAATTGTATTTTACTTTTCTTGTTAGAAATTTGTTGCAAAAAATACTATTATTTTCCTTTGTTCTTTATGGAGGAAGTACTGAGATATAGATGTTGGCCATAATATTGTTTATTTCTTTTCAATGTGCATGAATTGTTCTTTTTTTTTTTTTTCCTGGAATTCCACGAGAAAGTACTACAAACATAGATAGAATTTGTGAGGAAAAATTTGATCCCTTGAAATATCTAAAATAATAACAAGAGACTTTGATTAAAAGCAAAAGATTGAACTGCAATGCATGCAACACAATCATTTTTTGTTTTAAAAACACTACAAAATATAAAATTGATGGGAGAATTTTTTGAGATATGTTGCAGGCAACCTTCATTAGTTTATTGTCGATGGAGTTGGACGAGTCGTCTCATCGATCTCAGAGGCTTATAGGAATTCATATGTTATATGATGGAAATATTTAGAATATCGTCCCATGTATTTTCTTTTCTAATGAGACATTATAAAGGAGCAAGTTTGGTTGAGTACAACCCACTGATGTGGATATACATATTTATTGCATCCTAGCATTACATCCTTGCATCTGCAAAAAGTTAGATCCAAAAGCATGACTTTGGATTTCAAAAGCTAGCAGGTATATCTTCACTTAAGCTTTCCCATGAGACCCCAAAAGTCAGCTTTAACAGATCTATCAACACTAAAATTAACATAATAAACTCATGGAAACCGAAATCCCAAACTCTACGTGGCTACATTGACTATTTTTTCCTAGTCAGGTAAAACCCCAATAAGGTTAAATCAACATTTTTGGAACCAGAGCTCAAAGGATTAACCAGGATTTGCCCATAATGCACTCAATTCCAGCTCGCTTGCATCTATATAAAGGAGACATTAAAGGCATTAGGCATGAAGCAAGTCAATCTGAATATCTCAAAGATGAGCAGCTTCCTGATCAGTTGTTTTCTGCTTGTGATCTCAATTGCAGTTCAAGTGTGTTCCAAGTCAAGTTCCAGCTCAACAACAGTCGCACGTCCAGAGATTAGAACCTGTTTCACTCGCAGAAGCCCTTGCTTCCTTAAGCGGATACAATGCCCCAGACAATGCCCTTCGACAACACCAACCAACCCCAAAGCCAAAGTTTGCTACATAGATTGTTCTTCCCCAATTTGCAAGGCTGAATGCAGAAGTTAGTCTTCCTCTCTCTCGTTTCTAGTTATTCTGAGTAGCGTATTTGCACTTGCATTTTTACTAGTCATCATTGCAATATGTCACACCACTTTTTTGGCTTTTAAAGGTCACTTGTAGCTTGGATCCCTCTGCAATCTCCTTCTCAGGTGAAGAAAATTGACTAGGATTAAGCAAGATTACATATTGTAGTACTCGATCGAGCTTCATAAAGAAAAGTTGTAAGCATTGAATAAAGCATTGTAAGAAAATGTGGATAACTTGTAATTGCCATGGGCCAAATCTGAAGCAGGTAGGATATGTCCCGGGGGGGTAGCAAAGAGCCAAAGATGTTCTTGCAGTACTTTAGACATGCATGATATCATTACCTACATTATGATTGGCGATTGGCCAGTCTCAATTAAATGTCCCCATGATAGGATGTCGACTGTGTATATGAAGGTTTGAGTTTCAACCTCGCCATTCTCTGTAAACTTGATTGCATATAGTCTAAAATGGCATAATGCATCCAGACCTAGTTTGAAGGCATCAAGGAGCAGGTAAGATACATAGGCGAAAGAGTTTAAAATAACACAAATTATAACGTATTCTCATATTGCATTGTTCTCACACAATGTTGGTACCACTCAAATCTAAAGTATTACTTACAAAATCCACACCTCTTAACTCTAAATTCTAAAGCATTACTTGCAAAATGCATGCCTCTCAAAGCTAACGTGCTTAATTATGAGAGTTGCTTTGACATAGAAAAGATCGCAAGCCAAATTGCAGTGGGCGAGGAGCAGCATGCTTGGATCCTCGCTTCATTGGTGCAGACGGGATTGTTTTCTACTTCCATGGCAAGTGCAATCAGCACTTCAGCTTAGTTTCAGATCTCAATCTCCAAATCAACGCTCGTTTCATTGGACTGCGACCGGCTGGTAGAAGACGGGATTACACATGGATACAAGCCCTTGGCATCTTGTTTGATTCTCACAGTTTCTCACTCGTTGCTACCCCAGCTGCAAAGTGGGATGATCAAGTTGACCACCTGAAGCTGTCCTATGACGCACAGGAGATACTGTTACCCGCAGGCTATCCATCCAGCTGGGCATCTTCAACCCAAGACCTCAAGGTAGAAAAGACAGAGAACAGGAACAGTGTGATTGTGATTCTCAAACAGGTTGCTGAGATCTCTGTGAATGTGGTGCCTGTTACTAAGGAAGAGGATAGAATTCACAACTATCAAATACCTTCAGACAACTGCTTTGCTCACTTAGAAGTGCAATTCAGGTTCTTTGGGCTTTCATCGCAAGTCGAAGGGGTGCTTGGGAGGACTTACCAACCGGATTTCAACAACCCCGCCAAACCGGGTGTCGCAATGCCTGTGGTTGGAGGAGAGGACAAATACAGAACCTCTTCACTTTTATCTGCAGATTGCAAGTCCTGCTTGTTCTCTCCAGTTGGTTTGCAGCAATAAGATCTCTTGTTTCTCAAGGACTTGGGCATGTTAGATTGCCGTGGCAGTGCAACCACTGGGCATGGCGTAATCTTTAGGAAATAAGAATCAACAAACTCAAATTGACAAGAATGAGTTATTATTTTGAAGATACACCAACTGCACCCAGCTGAACAAACAGCTTCCAGTCTAGGCATAATCTCTCTGATTTTGTCGCTGCTTTTAGCCTTACTGCATGTATTTTTCTTATTGAATGTGTAGGCTTCTCTTTGTGTTAACAAATAAATCTCTGGTCAGAGAGCCAACATACTATAGTGACCAGAAGCCAAAGTCTACATACGTTATATATAAGAATCATTTAGTTAAAACCCAAAACTAAAGGGTTTACCTAGGTGGCCTATTTGTGTCTTTGTGCTAAGGGAACAACTTACCACTACTAAAAAAATGCCAAATTAGGCTTGGCAAATGTTTTGGTCCAGAGCCTAGAGCATTGACCAAGATAAAGCTATAATGATGCATCCATTCAAGGAAGATCCATGTTACCTATAGATTCAGTTCCAAGTCAGATCCAGCAAAAGCAATGTTCACATTATATTCAACTCCATTTATGAAAATCCAATCAGAATGTGTTGATGGGATAATCGGATTGGTTTGGGTTCCAGCCAAATTGCTTCAAGTTCAATTCATATTTGGGCTTGCTCTTGTTCAAGGCATTCGAGCAAGGTTTTCAATCTTCTTCAACCTTGCACTTAATCTTTGCGGCCATGGGTAATGAATAAGCGAACAGAAAATTCATACTTAAGACTCACTTACCACACATATTCTTCATCCCTTGAAAGGCTTTGATGTGTCAATGATAGGGGTGGTACTCAATTGTAAAAATACAATCCCTACATGAAGGGAACGATCATGATTGCTCTAAAGACGAAAACTAAACTAGGGTTCATAGATGGAACCCTAGAGACACCAAAACCAAAGGAAGAAGAAAACACTTTCGAGCTACATGCTTAGGAGATGGTGAATTCGATGATATCATCCTGGATACTAAATGTAATCGACCCAAAGCTCCGTACAAGTGTGACTCATGCAGACACAGCTCAAGCTATGTGGGGGAATTTGAAGAAGTGCCATGCAGTGCCAAGCGTACCTATGATACATCTATTGGTATAAAATCCATTTTGATCGATACGGATATCAGTTTGTTACATACAAACTCAGTGTCAAATTAATCAAGCCTTTTAGGCAGGTGTAAGTACACTTTTTCTAAATACTTTATTCACCCCCACATACAACAGGACTGCCTAGATAGGCCGTTGGGATATAAAAAAGCATCCTCTATCTGCATGTTTCACTCACGAAGATAGGACCCTAAATGTCCAAGATATAATAAAAATTTAAGGAGTTATGCTGCTAGTATATTCTCTTGATCATGCATATCAAGGCATGTCACTCACTTGCTACCATGTCAAATATTTATAGAGATATTCATTTCTCTTCATAAAAGGATAGTATGCTTTCATAAATATCACTTCTAAATGAACATATCTCTTCATAAATACACCTTTTTATTAAAAGACATCATTTCACTAAAAGATATAAGTTAGTTAATCATCCAAACTAACTTGTAACTCTTTATAAATAATTAATCAAATTAATTATTTATCAAAAGGTGCATTGCAATAATTAATTATTAAAATTATTTTTATTATTTGGGCATAATTCAAAAATATATTTCCATAACCTTTTTTATGGAAATAATTATTGTATTAAATTTCCGTTTTTATGGAAATTACTCCAACAACCCCCAAAATTTCTATAACAAACTGTTTTTTAAATTTCCAAAGGTCTCGTAAATAAATAGAGGTGTCTTGCGATTAAACCCCTATCTTAGTGATATGTCCTTTAAATGATAAGGATAATATGGTAGTTATGCTTTGAACCAATTATCATCTCTAACCACTTGCATCTCAGCCACACACGAATAATATGCATACATGTTTACAAATTATATACTATACAACTCTTAAACAATTCAACATCTCCTTCATCTATCCTTACAGCTTTTTATAACTCATCGCATCTGCTTACAGCTTCTTGTATCTCCTTACAACTCCTTACATCTTTTTACAACTTCTTACAACTTACAATTATATCTTATCTTATCGTAAAAAGAACAGGCCCCCTAGAAGGCAGACAGAGAGCTTCCCAAATTCTCTCTCTCTCTCACACAAACACACACACACTAAGGGCATCCACAGTCGTTTCCCCACGTGTCAGAAGAAGCACTGGCGTGTAACACGTGTCGTCCCCAGTCGAGGACACGTGTGGCAAGAAACGGGGGATGAAACCGGGAGCCGTTTCGTCCCACGTTTCATTTTTTTTGCCTTTCATTTTTTTTTCCTTTTGTGCCACTAAAACACAGCGTTTTGCAGGGGTGTGGTGAAGGAAGTGATGCGTTTTGTGCACTGGCCCCAAAAAAGGGAAAGCTGGTATTTAATGTTTGTAGCCGTGGTTTGCTGCTGATTCCTTGGCCACAGATAGTTGCATTGAACATTTTTTTTTAATACAAATGTTTCCTATATAAATACTAAAAATATTTTTGTTTCAACTCAACTAAAATTCAGAAATATTTTGTAAGTATTTTTTTTAATGTAAATATGGTTTTTTGTTTCGTGTTTTTAGTTGTGAATTTGAACATTGTTGAATCTTTAGTGAATTTAAAAATTGTTGGAATTTGATTATGCTCTTATTAGGTACATGCTTAAAAGTAATATGTTTAAATTGTAAAATCGAATGGGTGATTGAAAGTTAACATGTTTAATTTTTTGTTTCACATATTAAGTTTAAAACACAAACACAACATAAAAATAAAAAGTAATAAATTAAGTTTCAATTGTAGGCTTCATGATAATTAATTATCTCAAAATGAGTTCTAGCAACTAAAAAATTAAATAAAATATAAGTGGCACTCACACTGACGTAATGAGCCTTAGTTCGAAAAAATAAAACCCTGGCTGGAGATGCCATAACACACATGAACCTGGACAGACACAAATACCAACGTGGCCGACGGCCAGTTCTCCAAGGAACTTTATGTGGCAGCAAGAGTGGGCCATTTAGCTTGCTCTCTTTGCCAGAAGGTCCGAAACACTTTGCTTTCCACCACCCATCAACAGGTCGAGTCCAAGGACGATGATTCCCTCGTCACTATCGCAGGCAATTCATTTCATTCTCTCTCTATTTTGTCTCTTTCCTTCTATGCCTATGCTTCGTAAATCTCAATGCTTTATCCACATTCCTCTTTTCGTGACTGTTTACCTGCTGTCGATTATGAAATTGCTTGTTTGGTCGAGGTTGATGTGAAAAACCATGAATGAAGTTGAAAAGTGGTGGGATTTTGTATCTGCTGGAATCGCAACTGCCAGAGATGTCTGAGCTGTTTCGCTTCAGGGAACAATAGATTAGACAGAGCATAACATAAGGCTAGAGGAATTTACTTCTCTCTTGTTTATTCGCTCTCTTGTATGCAATCATACATTTAATCAACAGCGACATTTTTTTAAATAATTAAAATAAATTTACTTTATTGACAACATTACTCAAGTGTTGCACCTAATGCTAGTTTTGCATGATAAGTTTGGTTGGGAAACCTGTTAGAAAACTAAATGATACAATTGGCCTAAGCTTTGTTGTGTGAATTAGTGAAGCAATAAGGAATGTTGAGTATATCAATGGAGGCTTCGACTGACAAGAAAGCGCAAGACCATGACCAATTCCTTGCATACTATCGCCTCAATGTGTCTCCTATCAGAGAATTTGTAGAGCAAATTCCTTCCCAATTGATTAATTTAACGAGTTCCTTGAAAAAAATGGTGGCTTGACAAAATATGTACATTTTTTTTGGGAGGGAGGGGGTTGGGGAGGAGGAACGTGAGGAGTTTGGATACAAGCATCCCCCCCCCCCCCAAAATTTATTTTAGCGATACAGTTCATATTTTGTTCTTGTGCTGAAGTGTTCATTCCTATTTGACTTCATATTTTTGTTATGCTTTGTGCATCTGAATTTGGTGGCAGATCGGCATTACTGCATGAACAGATTATAATGTTCAAGCCGTTGTCAGCTCGATATTATCAGAGTCTTTTGGAAGCCAAAATGCATCCATTGTTGCAGAAGAAGATGCATGTAGTCTCTCAAAGTCTGATTCTTTAGGTTTGTTAGAGGCCGTAGTGAAAACAGTGAATGCATGCTTCTCAGCAGCACCGAGATACGGCCATTAGCCTCCTGACAATCCTCTCAACTGCAAACAAGTCATTGAAGCCATCAGTCGATGCAACTCCTCTGGTGGACTTGAGGGGAGTCATTGGGTTCTGGACCCTGTTGATGGGACCTTGGGCTTTGTACGTGGTAATCAATATGCTGTTGCCTTAGCATTGATTGTGGATGGACGAGTAGTTCTAGGAGTTCTGGGTTGCCCTAACTATCCTGTAAAAAAGGGATTGATAAACAATCATCATCAACTCACATCAATATCCCCAATCCCTCCTAACCTGTGGGAGACTGGCTGTGTGATGTATGCAAAGAAAGGCTCCGGAATGGCATGGATGCAGCCATTACTCCATGGAGAGATGACACTTGATGGCATTAATTCAGCTACACCAATTCGAGTTTCCTCCATTGAGGATCCAGCTATAGCAACATTTTGCGAGCCAGTAGAGAAAGCAAATACAAGTCATTCTTTCACGGAAGGGGTTGTGCAAACTGCTGGTCTCAGGTGTGTGACTGATATGCTGTTCTGCGTAGTTTTCTGCTTTGACTAAATTGTCTTGCTCACATTCTTTGGGTGCAAGTTGATTTATGTGGACTAGGAACTAAAGTAGAAATCTGCAGGCGTGTTGTTTCTATCTAGGTCATGTCTTGTCTAGGTCCCAAAATTTCTCTTTTTCGTTCTTTTACCTGCCTGTGTGATTTGATATGGAATTCTCTGTCCTCTCCGTACATATGCTCGAGGAAAACATATTGGTGTGGCTCCTTAGTGAAACATGAGGAAAGCTATTTTCCTTTTGTCTTTTGTGCTTTTGGTTACTATGCTACGAGGACAGACTAGGAATTCGAAGCGTTTGTTTTAAAAAATCTACCCCGCCCTCCACCCCCCTCCCCCAAAAAAAAAATTCTATATCTATTTGTGCTTTAATTTATGTTTGTACAAGCGTAACATTATATCCATCTGTCCATAGGCAGTATGTAGGTTGGATTTTCTGGTTAGATATGTACATAGCTGGGCATACTTTAATTACAACTCGGCAACTGTAAATGGACACATGGTTGAATGTTTCCAAGGTTTCCTCCAGTTGATTTGTCTTACATAGGAAAATCATTGCACCTTGAATTGGTTTCCATGGGTGAGGCTGCGAGGCTGCCATGTGTAACCCTCCATGGCCTGCCTAGTGGAACTCTCGAGCGTGCACTCTGCATATGGAAGTAGGACATGGTGGAACTTCTCTGTTTTGTAACTTTTCATTTATTGAGCTGCACAGTCTGTGCTTAATTCTTATGTAGTTATACTCTTAACCGTCCCCCACCCCAAAAAGAAAGCAGCCATTGCGTGTTTACAGTATGGTGAAGTATGCAGCCATAGCTCGAGGAGATGCCGAAATATATATGAAATTTGCGAGAGCTGGATACAAAGAGAAGATATGGGATCATGCTGCAGGTGTGCTTATTATGGAGGAGGCTGGTGGTGTGGTGACTGGTGCTGGAGGACGTCCACTGGACTTTTCTAGGGGTATATATTTGGAAGGACTTGACCGGGGAATTATTGCCTGTTCCGGAGCAGTATTACATGACAAAATTATTCGTGCTGTTTATGCTAGTTGGGAATCCTCTCTACTCTTAAGCATTTTTGGTCGGCCATACTGTGGTTGGAATATCCTTTTGAAAGGTATTGTACTACTGTAGTGGAAGATCAACTCTGAATTTGTGGTTTTTCTAATTTGAGTTATTCCTAGCCTCAAAAAGTCATTTTACTGACCATTTTTCAAAAATTATTTAGGCAATGATTAGACATCAATAACGCATGACACTCTTGATTTGTAGCATGTAACTTGCTGCTTTTTGTAGATATAGACATGATTCTTGGCATCAAGAAATGAATCCTAATTTTAGGATGACTGACCCCTATAAGAGTCAGCTGCTAGGATCAAAGGAGAGTATGCATATAGGTGTTGGACTTGGCCATTTTCTGAAAACTATTCCTTTTGTCTAGAATTCAGTATTTTGAGGCGTGTAGTCATCTAGTGTCCGTCTCTATTGTGTTACCGGCAGAATAAAGTGCTTGAGTTGAGTAATGAACTTATTTTCATTTTCATTTTTCATGGTTAGCGTGCAAGTTCACTTTAAATGGCTCAGAAGTAGCCTCACCAACCAGCAAATAACCCAAAATCTTGCCCGGGTGAGTTGTGAGGAATTTAGACGAATGCAACCTTAGTACCTAACACTACAATAGAATTGTACAGAGCTTGTTTATGTTGAATCCTAAATTCTAAATGTGAAATTCTAAATGTGACTGCCTGCGGCACAGTAACAAAGTTAGTGGATGTGACAGTTTAGTAGATATTTTGCTTTAATGCACTGCAATCCAAAATTTACAAAAAATTGCTCAATAGAGAACTTTCTGCCATGACGTGTGGTATCTGTAAAATAATGGTAGTGTTTTGTAGTGCCAATTACTCAATTAGTCCTTGTTTAATTGGCAGATGGTTGAGGCTTGAGCACCAAAGGTTTTAGTGTCAGATCCTTTGTGCATTCTCTTTTTTGCCCCCTTAAGGAAAACCCTCTTCTATATTATTTGTTTTGGCATCAAATTTCTTTCTTTGATATATTTTCAGATTTCACTATTGTTGGAAGTTTGAATATAGTGAAGTGACTAGGTTATCTAATGTCTTCTCCCTTTCTACTAAGACAGGGGAAGTGTGGAGAGCTGGTGGTGACTTTGTTGTCATTGTTACTGCTGAAATACGTTTGTGGGGTCATGTTGTGTTTTTCCTTACGGAGGATGACAATTGAAGTGCAGAGAATAGTCTTCTACTTGAACTTCATTCAGTCAGGTCCCGACTTTTTTATTTTTGCCCACCGTTACATACATGTAATTTTGACTGCTATCTGTTATCATTCTTATCTTGAATACACATTTACTGATCTCAGATCTAAACACAAAGAAGGTACATGGTTCAATCAATACTTTACAGTGTCGTTACTTGTCCACTTATGCCAAAAGACAGAGTACCTTATGTGAACGATGTGATTCATGATTAAGCATTAAAACACCTCAATGTTTTTCTAAGAATTTACTCACTAATGTTCTGCCTTGCGAATGTAGTTTTACCCTCTGTTTGTCTGAGTATTCCCTACAAAGTTTGGTAGGTCTTTGTCTCCAAATGCCTCTTTGGTTTGTGGTGCATCTTTTTGTATGTCCATGAACGTTGTTCAATTCTGAATCACGAGCGAGTGTGGTTGGTAAATGGGCAATGACACCCTGCATTTGGGGAGCTATTACACCAGTGTTGATGTTTCTACCGTTTTCTTGAACAGATGAGTACTGTTACATGTCTGTGATTCATACAATGGGGCTGAATTTCTTTATTCGTAGGCTAGCAATGAATCTTTTAGTTCGAAGTTTTTAACAGTTTCCTGAAGCGGAAGTGACAGGGATACATGGCAACCTGTCATTTTTTTAACCTTTACCTTAGATTGCTGAAAAATTTAGGTTTGAAATCATTCAAATTGAACAAAGTCATCGAAGTTGCATTACAGCGGAACACTCAACAGAGATACAGACGTTGTTGTTATCACAAATGCAGATAGGCCCTGGATTTTTCAGGCGTCAGCTGTGACATCTGGTTGAGGGTTCTCTACCATGCACTGATGTCATCTCCTCTTTTCAGATCTATCGTCTTGTCAACAATTCTGAGGGCGACAACTTGACATTCCTTGACAATCTCCATAGCTAGACCTCCAAGTAGAGGCTTGAGCAGAGCAGTAGGTTAAATTCCAGTCTTTGTAGCCCTGCTAGGCCATACAAGTGCCCCGATAATAGCTCCGCTGCTTCCCAGGATGGGATAGTACTTATTCAAATAACCCCAAACCGTAGAGATCATCCGTCCATTGCAGCAAACAAGTACCCAAGAGCAAACTTTGACTATACAACAACAAAAACAACTCCCAGTGTGGGTCCCGCTTTCGCGGGGTCTGGGGAGATCCGGCTGTAGGCAACCTTACCCCTACCGGTATTCCTACCCATAGAGAGGTTGATTTCATGAGACCCACAAAAACCGTTTTTCGAAAAAGGTTTATAGAGAAAACGATTGCAAATCAAAAACCAAGGAGAAAAGGGAGCCGGAGAACAAATAGACAAGGAGTAGAGACATACCTCAACAAACCTGGAGCGTTAGATGCCGTCACATCCCAGAAAAGCATAACCTGCAGACAAACACACTAAAACCCTACCCGCCCCACCTCACCGAAGCTACTACAACCTACGCAGCCGGTCCCTTACAATCAGTGACCTTAATCCTATCTTGCTACAACCTCCTATCCTGAGCCATGTCCTCTGTCAGACCAGCAACTCTCAGGTCCTCTCTAACCACTTCCTCTAGGCTCTTCTTCGGTTTACCCCTCCCTAACTTTCCACCGGGGGAGACGATCATCTCGCATGTCCGCATTGGGACGACCACACTTCTCCTCTTTACGTGGCCGAACCATTTGAGCCTCGATTCCCTCATCTTCTCCTCTATGGGGGCCACTCCAGCTAAACTCCTGATTACTCCATTCCTAATTCTGTCCAATCTCGTAAAACCACATATCCACCTGACCATTCTCATCTCAGCTACCATCAACCTTTGGGCCTGCGTCTTTTTTAGAGGCCAACACTCCGATCCATAGAGAACAACAAACTTTGACTATCGATTATAGATTAAAGTATAACGAATTTAAGAATTCTGAAAGTTATAAAATTTTAATGGTTCAATATTAATTTTCTACAATAAACTTTACAAGAAAATGATGGTTAAAATACATTTATCCCTCACCAATTTAGCAAGTATTATGGAGACTCGGTTGTATATAAATACATATTGCTTTTTTCCATAGAAAATTTGTATGACATGCTGGGGGCTGGCAAGTCATTTATCGCCTTAACCCCTAGGAAGGTGGGTTGGACAAGGAAAATAAAACAAGAAAAACTCTTAGGACGTGGTTCTAAGGTCAGCCCGAGACTGTTATAATATGTAAGTTTTTAGGGTCCTGGGAGTGATTTCATTGATTCAGTGGTAATTGACAACGAACTTGGATATGTTCTCAATTTAAAATGATCTGATAGTATAAAACAAGTATTCCATCAGTTTATTCCAATCCAATTTAGAAGTGACAAATATTCAAGCAACTCACTCTAACCTAATTCCTTCTAATCGTCACTCATTCTAGCAAAGCAATCCATTTTTTGAACTTTTG
Organism: Carnegiea gigantea; assembly: GCA_029747015.1. Lineage (NCBI taxonomy): Eukaryota > Viridiplantae > Streptophyta > Magnoliopsida > Caryophyllales > Cactaceae > Carnegiea > Carnegiea gigantea. The sequence continues at coordinate 58,296 of JAKOGI010001496.1, forward strand.
AGAAAAATACCACGTTTCAAACATTTCTTAAATTCTTCGAGATTGGTTGACAAGAACATAGAACTTGAATTCACATTTCATTCAATGTGTCTCTCCAGTCATTTATACCATTCCCAGCAGAGTTCCAGTTTTTGAAACTCTAGCCGGCCACATCAACAAAAATTTCATAATTTTGGAACTTGCATTCCATCACTTCTTCAACAAATAGAACTCAATTCTAATCATCCAATAAAAATATTTATCATGGACCCATTTTATAACACACAACCTATTTTTTTAATCATATAAAAATTATATGTTACTTCAAAAAAAAAAACCAAAAAAAAATAAAAAATTCACAAAAACTGGCACAGGAGGGGAACCGCACTGGCGAGGTGACATGCGTCCCCCCCCCTCTCAATTCCCCTTACTGCCAGCTTCTTCTTGCCATGCATTTTTCACGCGGGCCCCACATTCTCCACGTGAGGCAACAGCTGGGAGTGCTCTTGCATCAGAGACTCCTCCGAGCTGGACAACCACAGTTAATGATTCTTGAAGGTTAACGGCTTCACACTCGGCGGCTGCTTCCCCTACGAGACCCTTAATTTCCTCTGAAACTGGAGCGTAAGGGGGTAGCTTCTCTCCATGAATAAGTTTTATGAGCCCTCACTACATAATCTCTCCGACACAACCATTTCCTGACAAGACATCCTCCTACAAACATCTAGAGGCCGAGATGCTAAAACTATTTTCATTCCGCTCCCTTCCCAAGGGATGCCCACATCCTTCAAACAGAAGTCTCGGGACACCTCATCAAAGAACATGGCAAATTCTTTCTTCGAGTTTAGCACTCTGAATATCCTATCCTATCCTAGATGCCCTCCTCGCCTGACTTCCTTCATGTAGCGGTAATTTCACCTTCAATCCCAAGGCTATAGCAGCTTGAAGGCCGTAAAGGGAAGCATTGAGGAGCATTAACATAATAAATGCGGGCGCATGAGCATAGCCTGTTATACCGTTGAGCCATAAGGACAGTTTTGCCCATCCCTTTAGGCCCCTGAACTCCGATTCTGGTAGTTCTAGGGTTGATGATGTGTGCTCAAGTTTGATTCACTGTACTCTAGTAATTGTTCTTACACTCTTACAGTGAAATCCGTACTTCTTGTAGCAACGGAGTAAGATGGTACTATCTTGTGAGCGAAAACCGAGCTGACGAGTTGGGAGGGAGTTCCCCCAAAAGCAGGTGCTCTAATTGGCTTAATTAAAGGGTTAAGTGAACCATCCTTATCATATGATTATATTCGGTAGAGTAATAGAATAATTCCAAGGGACAGATCCTTAGGTGGTAATTAGCCAACATTTTGTAGCTAGACCAGCATCGTTAAAATATCCTTATGTCATGTCCCATTTACTGATTTACAATTGTATTAGATCTTGATTTGTAAAGTTCATGTCTCATTTTAGGACAATGAAATTTTAAAAAGGTCATCACCTTGTTCACTCCTGTAATGATTCTATACATTTGGAACTTACGAAATCCATGTTAAATTTACAATTTGGCTTTTTTGTTAGCATGCAGAGTTAAAATAATTTTGTAGGAAAAAAAAAGAGAAAATATCTAACCACAATCAAGCTGAGCTCTGAGCCAACTAATGTGAAAATGGATTCAAATTAAACGTAAATATTTTAAACTAGCCTGAGCCAAGTCAAATTTAAACCTAGCCCATATATGATTGAGCTTCTAAAACTTTGTCTATGATAGTTTGGCTCATATAAGGTTGGATTGGCTTGACTCATTTATACTTCTAAAGAAACCGCAAGCGTCAGATGCAAGCACGGCTTTTGCAGATGCCGTCGCATCCTATCATTCCATCAAATTGGTTCGAAAACGGATTCTTACCGGTTGCGTCACCTCGTTAAGCAATCATTTGAACATCTTAAAATTTGGTTTAATTCAAGGATTATAGGACCCAAATAATCCCAAATTTGGGGGTGTTGGACGATATTAATCCCAACTAAAAAATTAGACGCCAGCACTCCCAACTTTGCCCCTATTTATTTTCCTTGCACAGCCACCGAGTCGGACTCGATTGTTGGATGACGTGGACTGGGCTAAGCCACACGTGGCAATCGTTGGACAAAAAGTCAATTTATTTTTTTGACACATCAGCACGCATATATATCTCTCTCTCTCTCTCTCTCTCTCTCTCTATATATATATATATATATATATATATATAACACATATATATATAAATCATCAAAAAATTTTATTTTTTTTGAAATAATTAATTATGCTGCCTTCTTCTAAAAATAAGCTTCGTTTTGTGACTTCATTTTATTTTTTAATTAATTACTTTTTTTTACCAGAGTGTTATATATATATATATATATGCATCATTAAAAATAAAAAAAATATTTACTTTTTGATCAAATGACTATGACGCGTGCGTCTGGTCAGTTCATATCATCCAACATCCGAGTCTGCCTCCGTGACAATACAAAGGAAATAAATGAGAGCAAAGTTGAAGAGTGCATATCCAATTTTCTAATTGTGATTAATTTCTCCAATATCCCCAAATTTTCTCTCACCTCAAAATTTTCTGACCGGAAGAAACGCGAGGATGGCTTCCTCATCACTCGTCTCCGTTTCCTCCCACTCATCATCAAATCTATCAATGGCTTCCCTCAATTCTATTTCCCGCAAAACTCTCTCTCCTCTGTCCAAACCCCTCAAACCCCCTGCGCCCCGCAAGCCCCTCAATCTCAAACTTAATCAATGCCCTGCGGCCCCCGCACTTGCAACCACCTGGCTCCGCCGCCCCTTATCCGCCACCGCCAAGGAGCTCGACGTGCCGCCGGTGCAGAGCCCTCATCGCACGGACCATGCTGACATGACCATGGGCGAGGAAAGGGAGGCCGGTGACTGTGAAGGGGAGCTTATGGTTGGTCACTTCGAGGGCCGGCTGTCCGTGGAGGGCGTCGGCGGCGGTGGTCGACAGGGCAATGATAAGGAAGGGCAAAAGGATGTGAAGAAGCTGATAGATCGGGTAATAAATGCGACGATTGTTCTTGCTGCTGGATCTTTTGCTGTCACCAAATTGCTGACCATCGACCATGATTATTGGCACGTAAGTTTAGTTTAACGAATTGCTTCATGATAATTTGTCTCAAATTTCGGTCGGGTAGTTTTCCCTTAAGCTTAGAAATGCTTTTACCTGAGCTTGATCGAGGTGCTGATCAGCTGCGTGCAATTGTTGCTGAATTTTTAATTTCAGTTTACATCAATTGTTTACTTGGGTCCAAGGAATGTCTTGGCAAATGTTGTCATAGTATTCAACTGATTTGGGAAATACGTTGCTTTGAATTGGACCAATTGGTACTAGCATTTCTTTGAGCAGTTGAACATAGGAAAGTGTATGTTGAGCTGATAAGGGGAGAACGGGAGTGGTAACACTCTTTCTGGTTGAGGATCGGGTTTGTTGAATGCAGCATTACATTCCTGTTTGATGATGAACATTGCTTTCCCTAATTGTAGAAAGTGTATATTCATTGTTTCTTATAGGGATGGACACTCTATGAAATATTGAGATATGCTCCTCAGCATAACTGGACTGCTTATGAGGAAATTCTTAAAACCAATCCCATATTTGCAAAGATGGTGATTAGTGGAGTGGTGTACTCTTTGGGTGATTGGATAGCACAGGTTAGTTCTTCGAGAATTACTCTCGATGAGCCTTTCTTGAATGTTTTCAATTGTGAAGATTTTCTTGGTTATTGTAAGTTTGCAGTGCTATGAAGGGAAACCTCTGTTTGACTTTGATCGTGCCCGGATGTTCAGATCAGGAGTCACTGGATTCTGTTTGCATGGTTCTCTTTCCCATTTCTACTATGAATTTTGTGAGGTGGTCGTCATCAAAATTGTTATTTTACTATTCCAGTTAGCGTGTTTTATTGTTTTTCTTGAACTTTTGGTACCTGTATTTCCTCAACGTAAGCAAACAAAGAGTACTTTCAGGCTTTATTCCCCTTCCAAGAATGGTGGGTGGTTCCCTTGAAGGTGGCCTTTGACCAAACTGTATGGTCAGCTGTTTGGAACAGTATTTATTATACAGTTCTGGGATTGCTTCGATTTGAATCACCGGTCAATATTTTCAATGAATTGAAGGCTACATTCTGGCCTATGCTCACTGTAAGTACTTTATTGAACTTTCACCTCTCCCCTTCCCCCCACCCCCCAACAAAAAAAGAAAGGTACATGCATAGACATGACAAAATTTAAAGATCTCATAGTATAGAATTATGCTTTTATACACCGTAGCCTTGCAACATGATGATCCTGCTTTATTTTGTCCATAACAAAAACATTTGCGGATCCGCCTCTATTTCCGTGCATGTGTGCGCGCGCACGCACGTACATACATGCATACATACATACATAACGAACTAAGAAAGTCAACTAGGACATCAGGTTGGAACATAGGGTCGGGATTTAAAGTCATACATTTCATTTCAGAGGGCTTGTTCTCAGCAGTGGTGAAGCCAAGATTTTAAGAAGGGGGGCCGGAATAATAATACATACAGTACAAAATCTGATTAATTTCAATATTAGCAGTTGAAATAAGAAAAAATTTACAAATTACATTCAAGTTCTCTAGAACAATAAGTAAGACAATGAATTTTTATCATAATTCAACATTATAATTGTGCATCCATACTAGGAGTTGATATTCATATTAATTCGTTGTCAAAGCATACGGTTAGAAAATCCAATCTATTCGTTCAACAACATTTGACAATATGCAAATTTAATAAGCAACTTTTTTTCAATTTTGAACTCAAATTATACACAGTTAGAGACCCACAATTATTGCCGAATTAATAGCACTAGTTTTTAGAATCTCATTAACTCACAAACCAGATTATTATATCACAATTCATGAATGATAGGAGTTGTCATGTTGAGCTTTAGAATGAATGGCAGGAGGGGTGAGGTGTGAACTAAAGTGGACAAGTTGAGCTGAGGTCAAGCTCGCCCCCCCCCTTCCAAAAAAAAGCAATGCAATTGTGCATGTGGAGATTCCAACATGCAAACCCCCCAAAGCAGTGATCCCCTTGTCCCAACCCCCATGCTACGGAAGCTTTCATGTATGATTGCTGCCAATATTGTATTTAGCAAACTTTTAATTTTTTTTCCTAGGTCAATTTTTTTTCTTTTTTAGGGGGGGTTTCGATGACCCCACTGGCCCCACGTTGGCTCTGCCGCTGCTGCTTAGGATTACATTAGACATGTAATTTATAAATTTCCAATTGTAATTTATAAATTTCCGATTCCCATTTCAAATGCCACCAAAGGAGTGGTGGGTTCAATTCCCATTTTAGGAATGGAAGTGTTTCTTTCCCAATTATCTGCCCTTTTCTTTCTTCCCAGCCTTCTTCCACTTGGCTTCCCTATGTGAGATGGGCCCTTGTTGGCTACCTTACCAGATCCAGGGGGAAAAAGGGAAGAAGAATTTGCTATTGTAAATATGTCTTAGGGATAAGTTAAGCACGGGATAGACATGGCTTGGTCTGGCACTCGGCTCAGTTTTCTGTCTTTTTTTTTTTTTTTTTTTTTTCCCCTGAAGAAAACAAAATCCAAATTCTGACTATAATTCAAAGTTAAATTCCTGATTTGGGCTTAGATTTTAGAAACAAAGGGATGGTGTGAAGCAGATCTCAAGAGAAGGCAAATTCTCAAATCTAAGTTCAAATTCCTTAACATGGAGATTACATTTCCACAGTCAATTGCTTGCTCTAGATCATGCCCAGAATAAAAATGATTATGCTAAAAAGTAATTAAAAAATACATACCTCCTCAGTCTCATTTCAGCTATGTCATTCCATTCAAATTCTCTTATCTGTTTTGGTAACCCATACCCCGAATGCAGGTTCTCCAGAAACCGGCCCCCGGGGGTTGGGGGGGGGGGGAGGGAGCAGTTAAGGAAGTGTGAGCTTTAACTTGTTGTACTACGGCTTGACTTGATAGGCTTAATTCGCTGGACAGGGTTGGGCCGAGCTTTAATTTGCGCAGCCCAAGGGCTGGCCAGATTGGCTCATTTTACTTGCAACCCTGGCCATGGGGGGTTTTATATTTTAATGAACTTCAGTTGTAGGCGTACCCCTGCTGTCCTCATAATGTGGCATAGACTTTTTGTTTTGTACCTGATAGTGCAGATTTTGGGCTTGCATTTTGCAGGCAGGATGGAAGCTATGGCCTTTTGCACATCTTGTAACGTATGGTGTCATTCCAGTGGAACAAAGACTCCTTTGGGTTGATTGTGTGGAGCTCATTTGGGTGACAATACTCTCAACGTAAGTTCAAGCTTCATTATTCTGAATATCTTTGATGTACCTGATGCCTGAACAGCTTTTGTCTCTTTTACAGTGCTCTACAATTATCTGATGTTATGACCTGCTGACTTTTGTCACTGTTCTGTTGTTGATCTGATGTTACCAAAATGTGAAAACTGTGGCTATGCCTATCTCTGTTAACTTATGACTACTGCAATTTCGACAAACATCTATGGACGCTTGCCAAGCATATTGGATAAAAACTTATGCGATAGTTTATATGGAGGATCGTTGAGTATGGATGCTGTAAGATACGTGTTTGTTTGCCCTTCCATTTAATTCTATTAATTTTGTTGCTCGTCTTTTCCGGGGATGCAGTTATTTTTCTGTAGGATGCATGTTTAGCATCCAGTTCTTTGGTCTCCCTTTGAACATCATTATTCCATTCTAAAAAGATGCATACTGGTAGATGTAATTGGGTCTGATTGAAGGTCAATCTTGTTTGCACCTTTATTGTCATCGTAAATATCAGAAGCTTGAACCCCCCCCCCCCCAAAAAAAAAAGCTACTTAAGAATTTGCATCAGCGATAGTAGTGATGCCACGACAGCAATAACATGCAAAGCTTTTGTTAAAGTTGAAAAGCGCCTACTTGTTGGCTTGTTGTATCTGTTTGCTGCTATCCAGCCTTCATGGTTTGCCTGCTTAGGCTTGTCATGAGCTAGAAAATACAGGAAACTATACAAGGCCACTGAAAGTGAAAGATACATTAGCGAAGAAACTAAGCAGCCACTGAAAGTGAAAGATACATTAGCGAAGAAACTAAGCTTTGTCAGAGGAACTTTGAGCGTTGATCTGAGCATTATGCTACCCATTTTGGGGCATTTAAAGAATGATTTTTTTTCCCTGGCTTGTGTTGATATTTTCATCCCTATTTTGGGTCAAGATCTAGTTATGAGGATCCCTTGTTTTGCGAGTGGAGCAGGGATAGGGAGAATTAGGGCATTTGTGATAACTACAGGGGTTTTAGACTCTGGATTGGGGAGGGGGAGAGCAAACTTTAGGGGGTTTGCTTGCGAGGAGAGTAGGCTATATTTTTTCTTGGTAAATATTAGTTGAGTTACCGATTGTTTTATTGAAATAGTATAGTACTAGCTGCAAACACCTTACGACAATATTTCATTGTCAATAATACTTATTATCAACTAGCAATTATTTTATTCTTTTTTACTCTTTTCTTTCTCTCCTGCTCTCTTGCTATGAAGCGTCCAAACTTCTACTCTATGTACCTCTTGTAGGTACTCTTTTCTTTCTCTCCTGCTCTCTTGCTATGAAGCGTCCAAACTTCTACTCTATGTACCTCTTGTACCCTACATGCCTACCTTACTCTCACTCTTTCTTACCTTTATTAACTTTTACCCTCTTCCTTGCTCCACCTTCAAGCAGACCTTAACTCATATATCCATGGTTGTAGTTTTGTTGATCTCCCCCCCCCCCCCCCCAAGCCCAACATTGCGGACCTTAGGTAGCTAGTCATTATTTTTCTCATTGTTTGTATCTTTTGACGTGAGTGGTTTGCGAATTGGACTATACCTTATTGTGGTTTTTATGTGTTATCTAATGTGCACCCTTCCTCTTTTATGCTGCTTGGATGTTATTTGCTAGCATTAATTTTCATCACTCTTATCTTTTATTCTAAAAAAATTCTTCCCTAAACCAAAAAAATTTCCAGAAAACTCTCTCTTTCGATGGGTCTTTAGGAATCGGTTTCTTTACAAATAGAAATGCTGGTGTGGATAAGGCTAGAAGGCTGTCTATAGTTGGATCTCAGAAGCCTTTGGTGTTATTTGCATAGGCATTGACGAGTCATTCCATAATGTCGGTTTGACTCTGACTTTGTTCAAATTTTTGTCATTGCTAGTTATTCAAACGAGAAATCGGAAGCAAGAATCTCAGAAGCCTCAGCTGAATCAACTAGTTCTAAGAATCCTTTAGAGGTATGATAATATTTGCTTTGGTCTGCTGTGTTTGTCCCTTTATACAAAGGTCGCATTTAGCTACGCAGCCTATGATTTTCAGCCTTACGTTATTGTTGCACTATCATTTCTTGTACTTTTTTCCTGTTTTATTTTTTGTGCTTTCTATTTTTGGGGGGAAAACACTGAGATGTGGGTACGTCATTTCAGGAGTAACAAAGATGCGATGTGGAGAGTCATAGTGGGTAAACACTTGTGCCACACTCGTGATTCATTAGGAATTTGAATATCTTATGTGGCCGATGCTGCCTTTGGGGATTTGTGGCTCAAAACTAGCGGAATCTGCTGGAAAAGACAATTGCCATCGCATCTCATTTTTGTATTTCTTAAAAGTGTGAAGGTAACATCATGGGGCAACAACCTAGCTTCTGATTGTAAGATTTTAGTTCATATACCTACCCTAGAATCAGGTAGATTCTTTTACATAATGTCGTCACTTTTGCTATGGAACACAAAAGTATTTCAAATTGTGTAATTGTATGACACTTACAGAAATATAGCGCTGAAGAATAGAAGCTTCACTGGAGAGTTGGCTTCTTGTGGTTCATTTGTACCTACACTGCTTCTACCAGAGGGTTATGCCCTTGCCTACTCGGCGACACTTAGCTGGCCATATGGTTGAGTTGGCTTTGGGTGGCATTAGAGCATCTCCAATATGAGTTTCATGGAACTCCAACTTAAATAACCCAATAGAAATTTTGTTATGGAATCCATTACTAAACATATTTAATTACTTTTATTCCTTTTAATTTGTATTATTATTTGTGTTACTTGTAAACATTTGTTGGTGGCTCGGAACATTGAGTTTTTATTTCCTGGAAAATTTATTTTTTGCTTGCACATGTAATATACTTTTCTTTTGTTGCACAAATCAATGAAAATACAATATGAAAGTACCACTTGATCAAAATAAATACAATATGAAGCTTCGACTTGAAAAATGAATTACGATACAAAAAAGAAAAAAATTACAATATAAATGTTGGACTCGAAAAAAATTTAATTATGAACATTCGACTAGAAAAAGAAAAATTACAATACAAAAGTTTGACGGATAAAATACGTAACAATTATATGTATTGTCTTTGCTGCGCCCTTTGTCTTGGGGTTTTGAACTTGTGATACTCTATGAAAGTAAGTTTTATACCACGGATGGTGGTCTCATTAGACATTAGGCTCCAGGGTATTCCCCTCACGTGCTCATATTCAAAAGCAAGACAATATGAATCAAGTTCATATTCAGCGATCATGTTGTGTAGTATAACACGTGTTTTCATTATTAGAGCGAAACCAACCTTTTCCATGTGTCGAGCAGGACCACAGACGATGGCTAAGGGAGCTTGTAGCACGCCAGAGGCTCGCTCCATGTCCTTCCTAATGGATTCTTAACACTTAGCAAACAATTTTGCCTTTGGCTTTTGAGGGAGGAGGATTGTTTTCAGGATGATCACCCATTTTGGATAAATATTATTAGATAGGAAATATCTGATATTATATTTATGACCATTGGCGACATACTCACATTTTGGAGTACGATCCTCATACACCTCTCGAAAAACTAATGAATGGTAAAGGATGTTTCAGTCATTGAGGCTTCCCAGGGAGCCAAGGAAGGCATTTCATATCCAAAAGTTATAAAAAGCAACCATTTCAAGAGGCAAAGTTGGGACTTTATAAATCCCTTTAGCAAACACTGCTTTTCAACCTGGTGGATATTTCTTCCATTTCCAGTGCATATAATTAATGCTTCCTAACATATAGAAAAATCATATGCTTCCACCACTTCTAGCAGATGATCAACGTCAGCTTGGATTAGAAAAATGCTCTTTTCCCAAACATTGCAATGACCTGTGGCAAAATTTTTCAAGCATTCTAATGACGTGCTTACACCAATTTTCAAGTATTTATCAATAAATCTACCACTATATCATAACTCAGCATCCGCATGACTGCAGTACACTTAGTTAGCGGGACAACCCACGATACCCAAGTACATCATACCTTAATTGGAAGTACTTATGAAGATTTCTGGAGGCCTCTACTAATACGAAGGAATAAGTGCTTTGGCATACTAAATCTATGATGAAAATGATTTTCTTTGTAGACTGAATCATCTGCGAAGCAATCTTTGTATAAGCGATTGGGAGCTTCTTCTCGATCTCTCCTAATAAATAGACCTGTCAAATGGGTCATTCAGTTTGGGTACGGATCAGCTTAAGTTTGGAGGCCAAGCGGCATTTTGGGTCGAACCGATTCAGTTTGGGTTCGGTGAACTTCAGTTCAGATCAACTTCCAATGTGCTTGTCATGCAAAAATAATTAACTTTTTCAGAAATTTTGGGTCGGGTATGATTCGATTCAGGTTAAGTCGCGTTTCGGGTCTACGTTCGGGTGAGTTTATTTCGAATGTTAGGTCAGGTATGAATCCAAGTCATTCGGTTCAGGTTTCAGGTCTAGGATCAGTTTTGCCATGTCTACTAATAAATTTTTTTTTTCTTTCTTGTTCTTTTTGATAATGATGAAGCCCTCTTTTCTGATGTAGCTTGTTTGAGCTTTAGAAGTAGTTACATTTGCTTGGTGGTAGCCTCATCGTTTATAAGACATTTCAAAATCAGTGTATCATCACTAAATTTTTTGAGTATGAAGATCAAACCATCTGCCAATGGCAAAGAAGAAGACAAGGAGGATGATTCACTCATTGTGAACCACCTATGTATACAAAATTGTGGATAATAAACTTAATGTCAATAATAAACTTAATTATAATAAACTACAAAATGTAAAATTAAAACGAAAGATGTTGTTTCATAAAATAGAGAGGTTTCATGCAACTTATAGCAAACAAACACGTTTCTTTCACTAACCACTACTATCTAGATGGGTACATAGCATACATTTCTTAGATTAAAGACTACAACCAAAGGACCATTCCTCAATTAAGGACAGTAGTTGGTAGTACTATCTCCCAATTTCTTTTTTTATTACATAGGAGTGCAAATGAGCCAAGCCGAGCCGATCCCGAGCCGAATTAAAAGCCCCTTAAAAAAAGGAAGAGTACTTTAACTCCAAACAAGAGAATGCTCAACTTTGTAGAAAGGAATGAACAATAGCTTAAAATCACTCACTAAACAAATCAAAATTACAAACCTAATGTTTTCAAAGAAATATATACATATAACAACAACCACAACAATTTCAAACTAATCCAAACAAAAATGATGATGAAAACTATCTGAAACTAGTCTACAAGAATTAATTGAGCATATATCTCAATAAATCAAAGACTACTAAATAAAACGTACATGGCATGGACGTGTTTATAGACCCGGGCTCATTGTATAACCTGCAACAGTAGTCGAATTATGGGTCTAGGAGGCAAACAAGCCAAAAATAATGAAAATAAATATTATACTATTATACTATTATTGCTGGGACTATGGGCATATTCTTTTCAACTTGTAATAATTAATTATAAAGACCTGGGCTTATTGTATAATTTACAAAAATAGTCTGATTATGGGTCTGGAAGGCAAACAAGCAACAAAATAATGAAAATAAATATTATACGATTGCTGCTAGGACTAAGGACACTTTTTACCTTGTGATAATTAATTATTAGTACTCATTACTGAAACATGTTGAATCAGGCTAAAACATGTTGAATCAAGCTAAAACATACTGCATCACATAGAGTGGTGCTGAATGAGAATGTATCTAATTGTAACTAAGCCAAAAGATATATTTATAAAGTTGGTTAAATGTGTATGCACCCAATATATGCTATTGTTGATGCATATCTTTTTATGAGTAGCTTTTCTTTTAATTGATACGTATAATATACAAATAATCTACAAATATATCTACTGTTTGAAATCGTTAGTATTTTCTATATTGTTACACGTAGCGAATTATATCATAAAATCAATTTTGAAAATAATTATAATTAGATAGGGTAAAAATAAACATGGGCTACATTAACATATTGAAGTTGAAAGTTGCTAGTAAAATAATAATTTTTTTATTACAACTGTTACTCAAAATAGAGTATGCTTCAATTTATTAGGTTTTTAAAATAATTAGATAATTTTCAAAAATTTATGACACTTACGAAAATAAATAATAAATTATTTCTTCAAAATAATATGCAATTTACCATTACAATAACAAGTCTATTTACATTATTAAAAAGATAAGTCCAATTATAGATGAACAATTAGAAGACTTGAACTTAACCACAATCTAATCCATAAGTATTTTTTACAAGCACTGAATCATATTGAATTGCACTTAACGATACTAAATTATGCTCAATTGTGCTAAATTGTACTAAAATGTGATAAATATTAATGATAGTACTTATCATAAGTTAAAATGAATATGCCCTACGTAGCCAAAAGACTGGATGAACAATGTCACTGCTTCAGAAAAGAATAGTTTGCGAAGAAAGAAAAATCTACTCCATTACAAGATCCAACATTCAGCTTTCCATCGATGGTTGCCCACAAGGCATGCTGTTCCTTTGCAAGACGGAAGGGAAGCCCCGGAAATTTGGAGAGACAAGTGGTCATCTTGAGCAAAACAAGAGCTGTAAATAGTTAATGAGACCGTTCAAACGTCTTCAGCTTCCGAAAGAAATCTCTCTCTCCAATGAACGCAGATAAGACACAACACTTCGTCACATAGAGTCAACAAATCCCCATTATAGAACCAGCAAAATGCAGTTTCAGAAATTGCTACACAAGCTTCCTATTCGGTATTATGAGTTGGCACACTTAAATAGAATTTGGTATTCTTAAAGTCATCCAACAATGGATTATAACCATCCTTGGTTCTTGTCTTTGACGGCAATCCAAACTCTTCCATGAATGCACACGTGTCAAGCTACATAACAAAAAAACTTGAACAGGTCAGACAAAGTGAAAGTAAAACAAGACAGTTGGGAGAGAACCACAGATAACCGGAATAAATGTATCCCAGCCACTAGTGGCCTTTGTTATGTAAGGGAGCAGGTTATTGAGAGGACATTGAGAGGAATTAATTCAGTCTCCCCCTCATAGTGTGCACTGCAGGGTGGAGCGGTTAACATAACTATGTAATCCGCGCAATGTTTGGAGAACAGAAATAAAATTATCTTTCGTATTATCAAAAGAAGAACCAAAAAATACCACCTAACCAAATGTACTTTTCCCCCAATGATTAGGAGCCAATAGGTTTTCCCCCAATGATTAGGAGCCAATAGGCTAAAGTACAAATACAACTGCTAAGGGCCTATTCTTTTCGTGGGTAAATTAGGTGGGTAAAAGGTTGAAGTAGATTGAAGTAGGTTGAGGTAGGTTGAAGTTGGTATTTTTTTTTGAGTTGGGTTGAAATAAGTTAAAGTAGGTTGAAGTGAGTTGATGTAGGTTGAAGTGGGCTGAAATTGGTTGATGTAGGTTGAAGTTGGTTGAAATTAGTATATTTTTTATGTGGTGGGTTGAAGTAGATTAAAATAATGAGAATATAATTAATGTGTGATAATCTATGAAGTTATCCAAATTTTGTGGAATTTTTGTTAATTATTTTTAATTTTTAATTTTTAATTTTAATTGTTATTTGTTAATTTTTATTTGTTATGTTTATTTTTTATGTGTTAATTTTTTTTATTTTTCATTTTTTTATTTTTTTATTTTTTATTTTTTGTTCTTTATTTTTCTTTTTTTATTTTTTATGTTTTATCTTTTAATTTTTTAATTTCTTATTTCTTATTTTTTTATTTTTTATTTTTAATTTTTAAATTTTTAATTTTAATTTTTTTCATTTTAATTTTCTATTTTTAATTTTCTATTTTCTATTTTTTTATTTTTCATTTTTCATTTTTCATTTTTATTTTTATTTTCTACTTTTTATGTTTTTATTTTTCCGTTTTTAATTTTTTTAATTTTAAATTTTCCATTTTTATTTTTTATTTTTAATTTTTGCTTTTTATTTATTTTGTATTTTGTATTTTTAGTTTTAGTTTTTATTTTTTATTTTTCATTTTTTACTTATTACTTTTTATTGTTTTATTTTCTTATTTTTAATTTTAATTTTTTTATTTTTATGTTTTTATTTTTGTATTTTGTATTGTTAATTTTTTATATGTTTTACATTTTTAATTTCTTAATTTTTAATTTTTAATTTTTATTTTTAATTTTTAATTTTTTAATTTTCATTTTCTATTTTTTGTTTTTTTATGTTTTTATATTTTTATCATTTATTTTATGTTTTTTAATTTTTGTTAATGTCTTATTTTGTAATTTTATATTTTATATTCCTTATTTCTTATTCTTTATTTTTTATTTTTTATTTTCTTATTTTTTTATTTTTTATTTTTTACTTTTGATTATTTTATTTCTTTATTTTTTTATTTTTATTTTTTATTTTTATGTTTTTAAATTTTTTTAATTTCTTATTTTTTATTTTTTATTATCTATTTTTATTCTTATTCTTATTTCTAGTTTTTTATTTTTTATTTTTTATTTTTAAATTTTTATTTTTTATTTTGAATTTTGAATTTCTAATTTATAAATTTTATTTGTATTTTTTATTTTTTACTTTTTACTGTTTATTTTTTTAGTTTTTTATGTTGTATGTTTTTATTTCTGATTTTTGATTTCTTATTTTTTTATTTTTTATTTTTTACATTTTAATTTTAATTTTTTATTTTTTATTTTAAATATTTTACTTCTTATTCCTTATTTTTTATTCTTCATTTTTTAATTGTTATTTTTAATTGTTATTTTTTAATTTTAAATTTTTTATATTTCATTTTTTATTTTTTTATTTTCTTATTTTGTATTTTTGTTTGCGGTTAATTTTTCATATTTATTTTTTAATTTTTTATCTTTTTATTTTTATTGCAAACAACAATTACAGAAAATTGCAACAAAATAAAAAATGAAAAAATAAAAAAATACAACATAAGAAATAATAAATTAAAAATTAAAAAATTAAAACATAAAAAATGAAGAAGTAAGAAATAAAAATTAAAATTAAAATGTAAACAATAATAAAGAAAAAATAAAAAATAAGAAATAAAAACATAAAACATAAAAACATAAAAACATAAAAAAAATAAAAAATGAAAAATAAACACAAAAAATTAAAAAATAAAAAATGACAAACAAAAATATAAAAAATGAAAAATGAAAAATGAAAACTAAAAAATATAAAAAAATATAAAATATAAAATATAAAATACAAAAGTAAAAAATTAAAAACACAAATAAAAAATAAAAAATAAAACTTATAAAAAATAAAAAAAACAAACAAAAATTCCACAAATTTTCGATAATTTCATAAATTATCACACATTAATTACATTCTCATTATTTTAACCAACTTCAACCCACCACATAAATAATATACCAACTTCAACGCACTTCAACCTACATCAACCCACTTTAAACTAGTTCAACCTATTTCAACTCACCTCAAAAAAAAAAAAAACCAACTTCAACATACCTCAACCCACCTCAACCTACTTCAGCCTATTTCATCCTTTTACCCACCCAATTTACCCACGAAAACAACAGATCCTAATCTCACATGATACTTTACAAATTATTAAAATTATGAAGGGGATGGGTTGAAGTAGGTTGAAGTAGGTTGAGGTACGTTGAAGTGGGTTGAGGTAGGTTGAAGTAGGTTGAGGTGGGTTGAGGTGGGTTGAAGTTGGTATTTTTTTTTTCAAGTAGGTTGAAATAGGTTAAAATAGGTTGAAGTGGGTTGAAGTGCGTAAATATGGATTGACCCACAAAAAGAACAGGCCCTAATAATGGAAGATAACGAAAACACATAGATATACACTTGGCACCAACAAACAACCAAGGCACAAGCACATACAAATCAACATGTTTCAACAGCTATGCAAATAAAATTATTAGGCAAAAATTTGTAAAAACGTACTTACAGACTAGTACCGGTACATATTACTTGCTTTAAATAAAAGAGCACTTTCCAAAAAAAGGCAAAAGTTTGACCATCCACCATTGATTGGCCACAACAAAGTCATTAAGCAGTAAAAAAAAATATTTATATTGTAAAAGAATAGCCCTCCCTGGACAAACTTTTTGGAAAACATGTCAATCAGTCCAACCAAATCAGATAGCCATTGTCAAGAGGGACGGTCAAGGGAGATACCATTGTCATCGGGTTTACTATGCTCAAAGGCTCAAAGCAAGTATGCATCACAGGATATACACATAACCTAAAATAAAGCCCAAGTTGCAGACTCTTAAAATAATCAGATCATATGCCTACAAGATCACGTAACCATCACTACTTGATCATGACGGCCAGTTCACTCATTTTGCAACACTTGGTTCGAACCCTATCCAGATTGTAGCTTTTACACAATCGGTTAGTCGCACACAAACCAGTCCAACCGCCCGCCCAAATGGTCTAATTTTCCCAAAACTAAGCTCTTCTAGCAGCCACCCAACCACCTCTTTGGAAATGTGCTAAACAGCGGCCATCTACATGTTTCTTTATAATGCAACCAATTTCCAACTCATTCATTTTTTACGAGTTACCAATGATTCAGATCATCTTCCCCAGAGAGAAGACAAGACTAGGTTGCAAATTTCCACCTACAGAAGTGGCATATTACATCTTATCATCGAATCCACAGCTTCGACATTTAATCAAACAAATGAAATCATGTTCTCCCATCGCACCCTGCTTTTCATAAACCATTTCATTTCTGTTAAAAAGGATACAGTTTTCTAACCAGCCTGGCACTGTTTTCTACTTCCAAAGCCAAATTGAAGTTTTACATGTGACCAACAATTTCAATGTCACCAGATCTGGCACAGAAAATGGATGAATCACTTTAAGAAATCAAAGATAAGAAAATGTCACTTTCCCTTAGCCAGACGTTCTACAACCTCACTTTATCAAAACACTGACAATTATGAAAACAAAATCTTCCCCCACAATGACAAACAAATCACGCTACCGCCCGAATCCTACTGTGAGTAGAAAGATGGATAAATCAAAATAATATATGCATATTGCAAGGGAGCAATGTCCTCTATAAGAGGACAGACGCCCTAACAAAAAAAGTGGTCATGACAGTTACAAATTTACCTAAAGTTCGAACTTCTACAGTTTCTAGAATGCTCGGGTAGCTTAGTCTAATACCGTACAAGTTTAAGGGGGGTATCGCACATCATAGTATTTGGGCATGGTTCAAGTACACACCATTTGTAAAACCCATTTGAAAATCTAGACTCATGTAAAGTGAGGATATTAATGAGGTAGTTAAATACTATTAAATCCTCCCTCAGCCCCAAACTACTTTTCCTCATAGACACAAAAGCCTTATTTATGTCTCACAAAAGTTGTGTACTTAGTCCTAAGAGGGACAAGTAATTTGGGATGGAGGAGTATGGAAACACACACACATACACACACACACACACACACACACACACACACACAAATCAAACTAAACTGACTCCCCAAATCCTGCCGTAGCCCTCTTTTACACATCCCATATGCACAGTATCCACAAAATCTAAGAGATCAAGAGAAGAATAACAAAAGATCTCTTTGTCCCAAAAATAGAGAGACTTGATGAAATAATCTTTAAAACATTGAAGTGACATCTCCACACCCTCAAAGACTCTCCTATTTCTTTCACGCCAAATGCTCCAAAAAATTGCATGAGGAAATAATCTGGCATTCTTCTTTTTCGCTTTCCTATCAAAAAAGCCCTCATATGCATAGAGATGATTCGAAATAGAATTGGTCATAAGGCAAAAAACTCTCAGGCAACTAAAGGCTAGATCCCAAAGAGCTCTTGCAAAAGGGCAATGAAGCAATAAGTGGTTCACCGATTCTGCTACAACCTTGGATAACGGGCACCAGTTCACCAAGATCTTACCCCTCTTTTACAAATTATCATAAGTCAAAATACTGTTATGGGTAGCCTCCCAAACAAAAAAAGACATTCTAAATGGAGTCAGAGATTTCCAAATGATCTTCCATGGAAAACACATTTCCCATATTCGATGCAAAGGTGAAGAAGGCACGGAGGCAAGCCTCATATAATAAGATTTCACCGCGAAGCTCCGTTTAGGATTGAGATCCCATCTGACTAAATCAAGAGAGGATTGCCCGATAAGAATCCCATTCTATTTAATAAGCAAGCTTACAAGGGAGGCGTCATCCATTAAGGCATCACGAATAAAAATAGGTGACCAAATGCACGATCCAGATACATTGTCACAATATGCAGCCACAGTAGCTTCTTTATTCTCCGCAAGAGCATAAAGATAAGGGAAAAGGTCCCTCAAAGGAGCACCTTCACACCAACAGTCATGCCAAAACAAAATGGCAGAGCCAGCGTCCACCTCAAAAGAAAGATGAGGAAAAAATTTATCCCATCCTTTACAAATAAACCTCCAAAGGCTTACTCCATAAGGACCATTAGGTCTAGAGGGAAACCACCCAAGCCCCTCTTCACCATACTTAGTACAAATCACCCTCCTCAAAAGGTTGGTCTTCTCATTCATGAATCTCCATAGCCACTTACCATACCAAGCAAAGCCTCATTAAAAAGCTTCAGATCTCTAACTCCCAACCGTCCTCCTGATATGAAAAGCTTAACAATATCCCATCTCACCAAATGATACTTGAAATCAGCACCAAAGTGGCCTCAAAAGAATTTCCTTTGAATGGCTTCCAACTTTGCTGCCACTGACATCGGTATCGGAAAAAGAGATAGGAAATAAGTGGGAATGCTAGAAAGAACGCTTCGGTTGAGAGTGAGTCTACCACCCTTGGAAAGATAGTTAGCTCTCCATCCAGAGAGCTTTTTCTCAAATCTTTTCACTACTGGCTCCCAGATAGATTTATATTTGAATTTTGCTCCACGAGGAAGACCAAGATAGTAGGTAGGAAAAGAATCCACGGTGCATCCTAACACACCCGCTAGCAATTGAATATTATCCCCCCAGCCCACGAGCAAAATAGAGCCTTTAGCCAAGTTGACTTGTAGAACAGACACTGCCTCAAACCAAATGAGAATACAACGCAGGTTCACCATCTGCTCATAATCATTGTCACAAAAAATGATTGTATCATCAGCAAAGAGAAAAAGGGATACATTAATGGTAGTTGAGTTCCTTCGGCCCACTGAAAACCCAGATAGGAGACCTATTAAAGTAGTTGAAAGCAACATCCTGGTGAAAACCTCCATGACCAACAAAAACAGAAGAGGAGAGATTGGATCCCTTTGGCGAAGGCCTCTAGAAGCCGAGAAAAAATCTACAGGAGAACCATTGACAAGTATTGCAAAGGAAGCCGAAGAGACACCTTGTCGAATCCAAGTGATCCACCCCTTCCCGAATCCCATTCTACTCAAGACATAAATCAAAAACTCCCAATTGACCTGATCATAGGTCTTTTCAATGCCCAATTTGCAGACAACTCCCGAAATCCCGGATTTGATTTTAGAGTCAATAAGCTCATTTGCAATGAGTACGACATCCAAAATATGACGACCCCCTACAAAGGCAATCTGATTCTCCGAGATAAGAAACCCTATAACACCTCTCAATCTTTGGGCTAAAGCTTTAGAAAGAAGCTTGTAAATGCATCCGACTAAACTGATCGGTCGGCAGTCTCTAATATCCTCTGCATTGACTTTCTTAGGAATCAATCCAATAAAAGTTGTATTGAGGCTTGCCACAAACTTCCCGTAGTAAAACTCTGAAAACATCCTTAAAACATCACTCCTAAGAGTGACATCACTCCTAAGAGTGTCCCAATTCGCCTGGAGGAAAGCCATAGTCATACCATCTGGGCCTAGAGATTTATCACCACAACAATCATGAGGAGCTTTAAAAATTTCCTCCTCTGAGAGTTCCAACTGAAGTCCTTCTCTAGCAGAGACCGATAAGAAGGGCATCATCAAGTTGTCAACCTTTGGTCTCCAAGCTTCAGACTCAGTAAAGAGGAATTTGTAGAACCCATTGATGGAAGACTTCATCTCGTCCCAATTCTCAAAACGGTTTCCATTCACAATCACAAAAGACATAGAGTTGAATTTCCTACGAAAATTAGCTACTCTATGAAAAAATCTTGTATTTCAATCACCAACTCTAAGCCACAATGCCCTCAACTTTTGCCTCCAGGGTATCTCATGCATAAGGATGACAAATGATCAATTCTAATCTTAAAGACTAACGATCAATTTTAGTCTCATATTTTTCTTTCATGTTTCTCTTCCATGATTACGTCTCTAGAACTTGTTTTGATTCTCTTTGAAATCACACTTAGCATGTGCATTATGATAATATGATAGAGGCATTGATTTCTTTCGTGAACCACAATAGCCAAATTGCCACCCTGATTTGAATATTTTACCCTTTGTTAACCCCTTGAGCCTTGACTATTTTTGTTGTGAGCACTTCATTTCAAGCCTTGGCCTTAACACATTTCCTATACCTAAGTTAAGTCTAGTGGAGCAGCACTTCAATATTTGGTGGGTAGGTTTCGAGTGATCATGCATTTGGTGGTTTGGTGTGACCAGGGGATGTATTGTTGTGACTATTTGAAAATGAGTTATATTGTTATATGTCATTAATTTATTTTTCTTTCAAATTAAAAAAGAAAAAAGAAGAGGAAATGAAGGGGAAAAATGGAAAAGTTCCTTAGGAAAAAGTTGGAAAAAAAATTTTTAAAAAATTGATAAAAAAAGTGTTATGAATAAAAGTGATTGGCATGAATGTTGACATTGTATATGCTCATTTCCAATGGTCCGATTTTGTGGGGTGTGTTCTTATGTTGTTTTGGATGTGTGATTATAGTGTTGGAAGGATTTGGTCGCTTATTAGCTGCTCGGCAGTTAGCTCCTCATTTTCGAAATTATTTGTCCCTCTCCTAACTCTTTACCCATAGTTCCATCATAACCCTGAAAAGTCCTCTTGATTATTGTTTTGCATATTGCATTCAAGTGATGGAGAATTGAAAATCTTACCAAGCATATGGTAGTTTGTATGAATGGAAGATGCGTTGAGTGACCCTTGTTAAATCTTAAACTTTGGATCAACTTAAGCAAAGGAAAAGGGAAAGAGAAAAAAAGAGAAGCAACCGGCGGCGGCGGGCCAGCCCAGTCCCCGTCCGGCCCTTCCCCTCTCACGCGCAAGGCACATACACCCTCCTTCTCTCTCACTGGGCCTGTTCACCTTGTTTTCTCCGCGGGCCCAGGAGCCAGCGCTTTCCTCTAGATCCACCGCCCACTTTCCCCCTTTTCCTTCATTTCTCTCTGCCTTGGACCGGGCTCCACCTCACCACAACCCAAATGCCCATCCTTGCCCTCACTTAACCACCATGTATGAGGCACGTGACCGGCAGCCTCCTCTTTCTCCTCCCCTTCTTCTCTTTCTTCTGAACTCCAGCGTTGCCCAGCCATAAACTCGAGCCTCATGAGCTCCTTTGCTTCTCAATAACGCTTGCTGTCCCTTCTTTTCTACCTCACATTGCAATAACACATGCCTTCATTCATATGCATTCTCTCTCACCATATTTACCCTCATCAACTCTTCAGCCGTTTCAAGCAATATTGGGGAGTTACAAAGCCATAATTAGGGATTAAGGGAGGCAATCAACAGAAGGGGTTCGAATTAGAGGGGGGCAACAAAAAAGTTGCTCAGCAGATTGATTCGTCGGAGGAAAGAGAAATAGAGTGGAGCAGATTAGAATAGATTTTTCAGACTTCGGTATTATTTTTTTTCATTTTCGTCTTGTCTCAATTTCGAGTTTCAGATCTAAATTTAGTTCACAAGCTAATGTAACTTTGATTCTGGGTTTGATTAAATTCAAATGAAAATTACAGGTTTGGATGAAAACTTGTGTGCTAGTTGCTTCAAGCTTGCATTTGGTAGCATATTTCGTCTGAATTGAACCTCCGTTCCCTTCCTCAAGTTCATTCGAGTTTGCTATGGTTATAGACAAACTTATGCTTTATTGATTAGCCTTCAAATCTTTGCTAATAGTATGTCAGTGGAGTTCCTCTTATCCGTCAGTAACGTGTATTGATTTATTTAGTACTCAAGGGCATCACGTTAACAAACGTATGTTAATTTCATTTAATCAGCAATCTAACTGCATAA
Organism: Carnegiea gigantea; assembly: GCA_029747015.1. Classification (NCBI taxonomy): domain Eukaryota; kingdom Viridiplantae; phylum Streptophyta; class Magnoliopsida; order Caryophyllales; family Cactaceae; genus Carnegiea; species Carnegiea gigantea. The sequence goes on from JAKOGI010001496.1 coordinate 80,783, forward strand.
ACCATCCCTAAGGACGACACCCGTATGTACAACAACGAACAACCGTACACTTGCGAAAAATTACAACACGCAAGGTTCTAGCCACTCTCAAAAGATGCTGGATTTCTGCAGTGATAAATTGAGAGGGGGGGGGGGAGCCAGTAAATGCCACAAGCATATTTCGCATGCATTGATCCAACCAAAGAACACAGAGGCATGAACTTCACCTAAAATTCATAGCCAACAACATAAGTCCACTGGCCCACATCCGGGTCTTCATTCACGCTGTGAACTATGAAGTAACATATATGTATTATTTCACCTGACCTAGTACTGTTTGTTAGCAGAATAGCTATTAGCCAGAACTGCGAATAACATACCGTAATAGTCCTCCTTTTCTTCCCTCCCTTGCTTGGATTTTTCTGGCTTGGTTTTAGCCAACCAGAACAATAATGATCAATGCGTTCCAAAAACCAGAAGTCAGTTGGAAAAAAAATATCAGCATCACCCTGCATCAAGCTCACGTTACATTCAATTATATTTCTCCTCCACTAGTTAAATGTTTAACAATTAATCATGTGAAGGCGTGGAGCAAAGGGGGGGGGGGGGGCAGGGGGGGCCGGGAAACCCCCGAAAAATAATCATTAATCATGTGAAGGCGTGGAGCAAAGAGGGGGGGTTAAATGGGGCACAATTAATCATGCCGGGAAACCCGTGGAGCAAAGCCCCTCAAAAGTCATTGGGGGGGGGGGGGGGGGGGGGGGGGGGGGGGGGGCAGCGGGGGCCGTGAAACCCCCCTCCCCCTCAAGTCATTGTTATTATTAATATTAGCCTACTATAATTCTAAAAGATGTGAGCAGCATAGTGGTGGTAGCAACTGCGTCCTCAACAAACAGAATAAATTGATCACAGGTTCAAACCTGTTAGACGTACTTTTTTTAAGAATTTTTATAAGCTCCTCTCCTCTTCGCTCCTATGGCCCAGATTCCTCGCTCCTACCTTTGTTTTTACAATTCCCTAACCTTCTGTAGTTTCCTCTTTGTTTTCCACCTTTTTCTTCTACTTCCTTTCTTTATATCCCTAACCTTCTGTAACCCCTTGCCCCCACCCTCCCTTTTTTCTTTTTCAATTGTCACTATATATTTGTTTTTTGATGAGTTCAATTGTCACTATATTTTACTTTTAGTTTTAAGTATTGGTTGTTCCTTTTAATTTTGTCCAAGTTAATCTTTTCACTTCACTACTATACCATCTTTCCCCCATCTTCCCCCCCCCCCCCCCCCCCCAAAAAAAAAAATCCGTCATTGATCACTAAAAGGGTCTATTTCAAATATGTGTTTAATGAACACAATGATCCAGCTAATTAGCATTTTATTTTGACTTGATACAATTATTTAATGTTACTTCAAACAGTATAGTTCAACACAAGCAAAATATCTTTTTCGGGGGAGGGGGGGTGAAGAAATAGAGTTTTATCATTTTATTTGGCTCCCTCAACATAATTTTCTGACTCTTGCCCTGGTTATCTGCATGTGTTGACAATAGTTAGACAGACAAACTTGGATCAAGTAGAGGTAATCACATCAATTACTTTCCAGAGCAGCATTTACCTAACGCACAAAAGCAAAACAAATAAGCTCATTCATCAAAAATTAAGGGCTTTAGCTAGGGGCAAGCACAGGTCAAGCATACCCAAGAACTGACCCAGAACCACTCAAATGGCTCAAGATCTGAAATCAGAATAACTTAGATGGCTCTGATTTTCAAGATCCAGAATGGCATGGACACAATTCCAGTTCAAACTTTGATGACACCCCAGTTCCAAGTACCCACAACCATTTAGTCCCCAATACCCCGCACATAACATCAGACACATTGATATCATATTAGCTAGTTCGAGGCTTGAGTAAATTCAAGTACTTGTTTCTAACTTAATGTAAACACGCATGTATATGTGTATTGGGGGGAGGGGGCGGTGAGCCTTCATTGGGTGGTCCTTAGTATAGTGAGACATCAATTACTAAGTTGTGGAAATTTTTTTTGGGAAGAAAGATTAAACAAAGAGTTTTTCAAGCAATTCCTCATGTCAACTTTTGGTTGTTTTGGAAGGAGAAATAGAAGAGGGTTAGATGGGGGTTCACAATGCACTTGAGCAGTTAAAAGACAAGTGGCTCAAGACTTGTAGTTGATTTTGTGAATAGCATATTTTTGGGGATGTAATTAGCCTTTTGTGGCAAGCTCTCTTATTATTTTTTTCATAAGAAAAAAGAGTAAAATATATATAAATGAAATATGTACAAAAGGATGGATGCAAGCAGACATTCTACAAAAGGATTATGTACATCCAAGATGGAACCTATCCACAAAATCACGTACATCAAAAGAAGATTGGCAAAAGTTCCCACTATCCCCAAAAAAAAAAAAGTCTTGATAATAATATCATTGATTCGTTGAAGAGACGTCTCCTCTCCTTCAAAGACTCTTTATTTCTCTCTCGCCAAATAGTCCAAAAAATCGCATGTGGGATCAATAAGATGCTTTTCTCTTTAGCTTTCCTACCAAAAGCACCCTCCCAAGCTAAAAGATGATCCCTCACAGAATTCGAAACAACCCAAGAAACCCCCAAGCAACTCTAAGCTAACTCCTAAAGAGCCCTTGCAAATTGACAATGCAACAGTAGATGATCAGGAGACTCCAAATCCTATCTGCAAATAGAGCATCTATTCACCAAGACAATTCCCTTCTTTTGTAAATTATCACATGTCAAAATACTCCCATACAAAGCTTCCTACACAAAAACTGACACCTTTAAGAGAGCTAAAGTCTTCCAAAAAAATTTCCAAGGGAACCGCCCCAAAGAGCTAGACTCCATAGTGAAGACAGAATAAGAGATGAGCTTTAAATAATAAGATTTGACAATGAAAACTCAAGATCCCAAGTAATCCCAGCAGGTGAGTCCTAGGGTGTAATCTCACTCAATTCTCTGAGAAGGGTGGCAAGAATAGTGTCATCAACCAAAGCATCATGGATGCCATAGGAGACCACACAATAGTGCCAGACCCATGTTGACGATAATCTACAATAGTAGCATCTCTATTCACAGCAAGCACATAAAGAGAGGGGAAAAGATCTCGTACAGCACCCTCCTTACACCAACAATTGTGCCAAAACAAAATAAAAGAACTAACACCAGGCACGAAGGAAAAATAACGATAAAATCTTCCCCATCCTTTGTGAATGAATCTCCACAAACCTTGCCCATAAGCACCACTTAGTTTAGAGGGATACCATCCAAGACCATTATCACCATATTTGCTCCTAACCACACTTCTCCAAAGGCTATTATTCTCATTCATGTATCTCCACAGCCACTTGCCTAGCAATGCCTGATTGAAAAGTCTAAGATCCCTAACACCTAATCCCCCCTTAGGTATGGGATTCTTGATAATATTCCATCTAACAAGATAAATTTGAAGTCACTACCAAAGACCCCCAAAGAAATTTTCTCTGAATAGCTTCTAACTTATTTGCCACTGAGACCGATATAGGGAAGAGAGAGAGAATGTAAGCTGGAATGCTCAACAAAACACTTAAAAGTGTCAGTTTTCCCCCTTTGGAAAGATAGTTTGATTTCCACCCGGATAGCCTTCTCTCAAAACGCTCAACTACATGTTCTCAAATGGATTTATCCTTAAATGTTGCACCAAGAGGGAGACCAAGATAGGATGTTGGAAAAGAATCAATAGAGCAACCTAGAATACATGCAAGTAATTGGATATTATCCACTTGCCCAACTAGTAAGATAGAGTTCTTCGACAGATTGACTCTTAGTCCAGCCTCAAACCAAATAAGAATGCCACGCAAGTTCACTATTTGCTCATAATCATTATCACAAATGATAATCATATCATCAACAAAGAGTAGGTGGGAGAAATCAGTAGCAGATGCATTCAATCTCCCTACAGACCACAGAGAACCCCGATATAAGCCCCGTTGTAGTAGCCGAATTTACCATCCTTGAGAAAACTTGCATTATCAATAAGGACAGAAGAGGAGAGATAGGGTCACCTTGGCACAACCCTCTAGATGCAAAAAAGAATTGAGAAGGGGAACCATTAACTAGCACTGCAAAAGAAGCAGAAGAAATACAATGGCGAATCCAAGCAATCCATCTCTCCCCAAACCCCATTCTTTTCATAACATAAATAAGAAGATCCCAATTGACATGGTCACAAGCCTTCTCAATGTTTAGCTTACAAATAACCCCCGGCTTACCTGACTCGGTCCTGGAGTCAATAAGCTCATTTGTAATGTCTTTTGATAAGAAAAAAGAGTAAAATATATATAAATGAAATATGTACAAAAAGATGGATAAGATGCTCTCTTATTATTATGAACATAACATCTTTGGTTGTTAAAATAAAATATAAAAATAAAAAAAAAGCGAGTGTGCATTGCAATATACAAATATGATGTGGAAAGAAAAATAAGTATCGCATTAAACAAGGTGCGCACCATCCGTTTGGGATAGCCTAGTGGTAGAATGCTTGGTTTCCACCCAAAAAACCAAACCAAGATTCTATTCTTCCTGCGTAGTGTGCATGTTTTGAAAGTTAGAACCACTCAAAAGTCAAAAGCAGTCTACTTCCTATGAACAAAAACTAAAAGTCTTCCCTTAGACTCCGTTTAGACCTTGAAAAATTTGATGAAAAGAAAAAAATTTGGAAAAAAAAAGGAAGGAAAATTAGGTGAAAAATTGTTAGAAACAAGTGATAAAATTTTCCTCCTAAAATTGTAAGGAAAGTTTAGGAAAATTTCCCAAAAGAATTTTCGACCTCATCCCACCTCACACTACTTAGAAGATATCAACATAATTCAAGTAATTCATCGACATTCAAATTTCTCATCCGAACTCTTGTATTTTTTCCTCAACCCAAACAAGAGAAAAGAAAACACACTTTCTCCCTACTTTTTTTCTTTACATTTTTTTTTTCCTTCAACTTTTTTTTCCATCAAATTTTCTAAGGACCAAACGAAACTTGACAGATTCCAGCGGCTTGAGTTCCCAGATATGCTCACCCTTGGCTTCAGCATTATGCATGCAAATTATTATAAGTGAAGGCCAAATTAAAACAGAACTCTAGAAGACAACAGTCAAATAATGGACATTCCTCTGCCACAAGTGGGCAATGATTGCAACTCACGTATATAAACACACAGCTCTAATAATAATAGTCAATCCTATAATGCTCTGATTTTTTTTTTTTTTGGGGGGGGGGGGGGGGATGAAGTATGAACAAACCTTAGCATCCAGGTAGCAGTCATGATCTATGCTCCGACCATCTATCTGCCAAGGCGGGGACAGAAAAACAGTGAGACAGCGTGGTAATGGCAGTTGATGCAAAATAATTTGTGCTCACGGATCACTGAAAATAAGATTGACAATTGCATTCCTGATTACCACCACAACCCCCGTTGTCCCTCAAGCGATTCGACTCTAGTGCTGGGAGATTACCCAACTAACTTGCATGCCACAGAACGTAAAGCTTGGATGGCAGGTCAAGCAACCATACAGAAACACATGCAGTCTTTCCTCACAAATATAAGCAAAATGGGACCAAAGTTTTGCTCTTAACAGCATTACTTGAATGTAATTTTTGCTTCCCAGAGTGCCATTCTATACAATAATAGTAAACTGAAGCGGCTCAACTTAGAAGAAAGTAAATGAGTATGAGCTCTGATCAAGCTGTACCTTTGTTGAGACCAATGGAGCCCTGATACCAGGTATCTTCACCTGAGGTAGGTAACTGAAGTCTGATGCAATCAAAGACATCTTTGGCAGGCCACTGTGTAAAGCCTCCATAAGTTTCTGTTGAAACAACAGTTTTCTACCACTTCAAAGATTCATGAAGCTGAAGAAAAAAAATGTTGTTTGAAGTTGCATTGTTTTCACAATTTTACCTACCAGACAGCCAGTTGGCAGCCAGCATCTTCGAGGCTTAGGGAAAGCTTTGGACCAAATGCTTCTCACAGCTGATACCGCACCATTTTCTTTTGTAACAATGTCCTCATCTAAGATCTCAATGCAACGTGATATCAGTGGATCTTCTAATGGTCTGAAGACCTCAGAAGGTGTCAACCTGTTAAATTCAGAAACTCAATCAAGTTACACCTCGGTCTGTGATCTACTTCCCTGCCGCTAATAATGAATTGACCTGCACTGTGGGCTGGGTGTCATGCATATAACATGAATGTTCAATAAACTCTATACATACAATCATTACTGTATTAACTTGCATGCATAAAATGCCAACAGTAACATTTCATAAGACTTACATGCATTCTGAACAAGGTAAGTAATGGGAAAAATAACATTATGTTTGAAGAATACAACTCATAGTGAGAAAGATATTTGATGCACTAACAAATGATTTGTTTCACTCAGGTCCTCAAATAAAGCACGCTCAAATCAGGATATTTCAGGGCTGAAAGGACAAAGGGTATCTACATTTTCCAAATCTAGCTTTGTGTCTGTAATTTTGAAACCTAAAGCGATTTGGTCGTACAATTTACTAGTTCCTTGTGACAAAAACGGCAATAACAAAAAAATAACCACAAAGTAAGAATGATTAAGAGATTTGAGCCCTGGAATTCCTACGAATTTAGACAAGCCATTGCTTGCACAAGAACAACTGACAACATTGTATCTTTAGGCCCTGTTCTGTTCATTGGTCAATTC
>JAKOGI010001496.1:97500-120000 GCA_029747015.1 Carnegiea gigantea
ACTTGGTTCATAAGCCTCATAAAAGTGCTAGGGGCATTGGTTAGCCCAAATGGCATGACAAGCCATTCATACAAGCCTCCTTTAGTCTTAAAGGCGGTTTTCCATTCATCTCCTTCGAAAATCCGGATTTGATAGTAGCCACTTCTAAGATCAATCTTAGAAAAGATGGTGGCACCATGAAGCTCATCAAGAAGGTCTTCTAACCGGGGAATAGGATACCGGTACTTGATAGTGATTTTATTGATGGCCCGGCTATCCACACACATTCGCATGCTACCATCCTTTTTGGGTACAAGGAGGGCAGGCACGGCACATGGGCTTAGGCTTTCTCGAATCAATCCCTTAGACAAGAGGTCATCCACTTGTCTTTGGATTTCTTGGGTTTCTTTTGGAGTCATTCGATAGGCCGGCTTATTGGGAAGAACGGATCCTGGAATAAGGTCAATCTTGTGTTGTATGGATCTTGGTGGAGGAAGACCATGGGGAATTTCTTGTGGGAACACATGGTGGAAGGTTTGTAGGAGAGGGGTGAGTAGAGGGTGTGAAGGAGATGGGGATTCTAGCTCATCTTGTAGGAGAATCAAGTCTTTGAAAGACTCAAACTCATGATGTTGGGATTTGAGAAGGGTGGTGAGAAAGACATCCAAGTGTGGGTTGTCTTCGGATTTTGTAGTGGAGGTCGGTTTAAGAGGGGTGAGGGTGATTTTCTTTTGGTCTTTTTGGAAGGAATAAGTGTTCATCCGGCCATCATGGATGACACTTCTATCAAACAACCAAGGCCTTCCCAATAGGATGTGACAAGCATCCATGGGAACTATATCACACCATACCTCATCCTTGTAATGTTTTCCAATGGAGAGAGAGACAAGACATTGGTGAGAGATTTGTATACCTTTGCCTTGATTCAACCATTGGATGGTGTAAGGCTTAGGGTGAGGAGTGGCTTGAAGTTTAAGCTTGTCAACCATAGTCTTGGAGGCAACATTTGCACAACTACCTCCATCTATGATGAGGGAGCATACCTTCCCTCCAACTGTGCACCTTGTATGAAAGATAGCCTCTCTCTGTTCCAGATTGTCTTGAGTGGCAAATCCACTCAATGCTCTTCGAATGACAAGTAGCTCTCCTTCATCAGGGCCTTCTTCCACTTCTTCCACATTTTCCAACTCACAATCTTCTCCTCCTTCTTCTTCATGTTGCTCCGCGAAGGTGGCTTGGTATTCGGCTAGAGAGACAATCCGTTTGTTAGGGCACTCGGAGGCAATATGCCCAAGGCCTTGACAACGGAAACAGCGAATCTTGTCTTTTGGCTTTGGGGATTCTTTTGTGGAAGGGTTAGGGGCGGTGGGAGGGGCACTTTTGGTTTGTGGAGAGTTTTGTGGTTTGGGGGAAAAGTAGGGAGGTTTTTGAGTGGAGTAAGGACGGGAAGGGGTTTTGGAAAGGGTGCCTTTTCCCTTAGATTTCTTTTGTTGCTCTACCTTGTAGGCAAGAGAACTCAAGTCATCTAGGGAGGAGTAGGGATGTAGTTCAATGACATGGGCAATGGAATCATCAAGACCACTTAGGTATCTTACCATGGTTTGTGCATCATCTTCTCTCAAATCGCACTTGAGAAGGAGTTGCTCGAACTCCCGGGTGTATTCCTCAACGCTCTTGGAGCCTTGCTTGAGGTGATGCAACTTGAAGTAGTTGTCTTGGATGTAATGGGAGGGAAGGAACTTGGCCTTAAGTTTGTCTTTCATCTTGGCCCAAGTTCTAATCTTTCCTTTACCATTTCTCGCTCTCTTGGCCACAAGGTTGGCCCACCATATGGAAGCGTACTTCCGGAGCTTTAGGGCCACTAGCTTCACTTTCTTGTCATCCGGCACCTCTTTATACTCAAAGACACGTTCCACGGTTTGAAGCCAATCAAGGAAATGATCGGGATCCATTTGGCCTTCAAATTCGGGAATGTCGACTCTAAAGTCGCCAAGGCCATTCCCTTGCCTTCTTCTTCTAGGGGTTTCTTCATCACTTGAGTTGACAATATAGCTCTTCTCTTCTCTCTCGGATTCATCCGAGTATGCATGAGTGCGTGAGTGAGAAGGGCTTCGAGTCCATCTCCTTTTCTCTTCCATAAGTTGGGCAATTTGGGTTCGGAGGAATTTTACTTGCGCTTCCAACTCGTCAACTTGCTCTGGGGTACGGCTAGAAGACATTTTACCGTGTTTAGGATTGAAGGAAGGTTGTTTTTGCAGGGATGAGGAGAGGCACGGTCGTGCCTGTAAGCACGGTGGCACCGTGCCAATATTCTGGACGAAACTGAAGGCAGAAAGAGACGTGGCACGGTCGTGTCCTGGAGCACGGGGGCACCGTGCCAATGCTCTGTCTTCGTTTTCTCGGTTTTGTTGATTTGAGTATTTTTTTTTTTGTGCTTTGACTTTTGGGATGAATTTTGGATAGTTCTTGGTCACTTGACAACCTTGGCTCTGATACCAAATGATGTATAAGTGAGCACAAATGACCAAGAAAAGATGTGTTTTTGGTTTTTTTTTTTGATGGGGAAGAACAAAGTAGAAATGAGAGAAGGATAGTTCAAGTATTTGACTAGAGATAATCCAATTGGAGCCACTCAAGCCAAATAACTTGGGCAATCCCTTAACTCAATCTAGGATACAGAAGTTAATCACCACCTAGTTGAGGGAAGGGACCTAGAACACCACTTGAGGTTGCCACACTCAAGATATAGAACTAGGCTTTAGAACACAATTGAGAGAACACTCAAATGCTTGCTTTGTATGATTTGTATTTCAAGTTGGAAGTGAATGCTTACAACCTCAAGCTATGGCCTATTTATACTAAAGGCCTTATATTGTGAAAAGGTACGAAGAAAACAAAAAAAAAGTGCAGAAAACAAAGAATCCTAAGTACATTGTAGCTAGCTCTTCATGTGGATGTACCAAGGAGTGAAAAGGTGTGTCTCTTGGATGCTTGGTGTGAAAAGGGTGTAGAAGCTTAAATGGATGCATGAATCCTTTATCTCACACATTCAAGCTTGCTAGAAAAAGAATCACACGGAATTGGAGGAGGTAGCAGCCGACATAAAGAGTAAACACCCAAGTTCACATGGATTGCAATAATTGCTTTCACATTTGCAGCAGCCTCAACTTCCAGGAGCCATATCTCTCAGAATACTGGGCCAAATTCGATGTTCTTGGGCTTGTTGGAAAGCTCAGGAAGTCTATTTTCCAGGGAATGTAAGTTTGCTAAGTTTGGACCAGCCAATCAAAAGTTATGGCCCAAATAGTACAGACTGTCCAAACTGCCCTGTGCCCGGATACCATATACTTGTGGGTTAGGTTTTACCAACCAAATGATATCCAAATTGAACGTGGTTGGTCTTGAAAGAAAGCTAAGTTTCTAGGCTTGAATAATGTAAGGACCTTCAGCAGGTGGGTCCATTACATGTTGGTGTAAACAAGTGACAAAAACCGGGCATGGCGTGAGGGGGCTATGGATGAATTCCTCCGGCATAGTCACGGCCTTTCTACAGAGGAGAGCAAACTCTTTAGCCTCTTTGAGATTGTTGGGGTCTTCCTTGAGCGGAGAAGGGGAGGTACGGGAGCGGTCATGATGGTCTCCATCATGTACATACATGTATATGTACATATATATATGTACATACACACACACACACACACACACATATATATGTGTATATACATACACACACATATATATGTGTGTACACACACACACACACACACATATACATTTACATATATGTCTCACGTGTGCGTTTATATACATATATATATATATATATATATATATATATATATAGATAGATAGATGGATGTAATATGTGTGCGTAGACACACACACATGCACGCATGCGCGCACGCGCGCGCACACACACAGAGAGAGAGAGAGAGAGAGAGAGAGAGATATTAGATTAAAAAAACCCGTGGCGCAAAAAAGCGCAAAGGGTCCTAGGGCCTTGGGCGCGGGCTTCGAGGCGAAGGTGCAGGCTTTTTGGACGCGAGACGCACTTTTACTAAAAAAATGCTTCATTTCAAAATCATATTTCTTCTAAAGTCAGCTAGATAATGGCATCAAATAAATGATTTTCACCAACCATCGGGAAAAAAAAAAAGAGAATTAATTAAACACGACGAAATACAAGTAAAGCATTAAACACAGCTCAATTACATTACTATAAATTTAACCCCAAAAACATGACACATGCTGCAAGCATGCTAGGAGAAGAGAGAGAGAGAGTCTTATAACAGAGGCACTGGAGAAGGCACCATTTCGACCTCCTCGAAACCCCAAAGAAACAAAAGGAAACAAAGAAAAACCTTTTATGGTTGTCCAATAACAGAGGAGGAAGATGAAGAAGGAAGTCTAAAAGAAGACAGGAGAACAAAGCATTTACTAGATTGTTGTCACCAGGGTTAGGGTTTCCAGCTCCAAACTCATTTTCAGTAGTAGCTATATGCTTTGTTTACTTCCAATAGCATCTTGATTCAAAGACTTCCACAAACAAAAAGAGGGGTCGAGGCCCCTCAAAGGTTTTTTTTCCTTTTTTTTTTCAAATGGTCTGTTATGATCTATAAAGCACGGGCTTCTTGGGCTTTGGGCTTTGATCAGAAGCCCAAAAAAGCCCAAAAAAGCGCGGGCTTTAAGAATGAACTGAGCTTGACCCATTCCAAGGCGCAAGAGGGTGGGCTTTGGGCTTTTGTGAGCCTAGCTTTTGTAAACACAGATATATATATATATATACACACACACACACACACACACACAGATGTACATATGCAAATACGTAAATATACATGCAAACATATACATCCACATCCACAAAAATATGTGTGTGTGCATGTGGAGGCGGATTCCTCGGCTAAATGGCTAGAACTTATCCATCATGAAGTTTGATGAGGGAACGGTGGTTGTTTGCAAAAGATCAAAAGTTTGGGGATCTAGCATAAACATTTTGCAACCCTGGTGGATAAGTCAAGATGACTGCCGAGAAGTGGATATATACTCGATCATGCCCCTTGGTTTATTGTAGGCTTGTCCGACAGAAGCTGCAAGAAGAAGACTAAAACAATACAGATATATATTTCTCTCTTTTTTAGCAATCAGGCATAACTGTCGATAAAAAGAGACATGGAAAGGTAGAAAGGGATCAGGACACAAATAGCACACTGCCTATTAAGTTTGTCCTGTATAGGATCAGAAGAACCGGTTACAACTAAAATAGAAGAAATGTATTCAGCAACCAGCATAGATTTCATAATCATGATTAAAACAACATATATGGAGTAAATTGTACGAGTCCCATCTAACTTGGAGGTTGAATGGACCACTTACTTGTCAGGCCGCTTCTCAACCCATACTTCTTTCCATGGTGAAACTTGATTTTCGGCATAGATAACATCATGCGGAAGATTATCTAGCACCTACAACAAAAATAATGGAAAGTGACTTGTTTTTTTCGTTACTATAAGAAGCAGGGAAACTTAAGTAAATATTGGTTTTCGAGTTTTTTCCCGTTGGGAATACAGCATAGTTCAATCTTGACATCCCCCTATCAGGAAAAACATATGGCTTCCATTATCATCCAGTAACGTTCCCCCAAAAGCAGAATGCATACAAGATGAGATGCTTCGGAAGTATTTTTCCTTTTCGAGGATAAAGTGGATATAAAGAGAGCTAAACACTATCGGAAGTATCAAGTATCTTGCCTTTGTCAAATCTGACCTAGTTATTCAAGTTATCTTGAAACCAACAAATTGTGGGAAAGCTTCACTGTAGCATATCTTGCTTTCCCACTTACTACTCTATACGTGCTTAAGACACAAGCATAGGCACACGCGCGCACAAACACACATTAGATGTAAGCATAACTAAATTATAAAATCTCACAAATGCTTACTGGCAGACACACTACACTGAATATAAAACACTTGACAATAGAACACCAAAGAGCCCTACCTATGATTGCTCTAGCTTATGAGAGACCCCTTTTCTTTTCCATACACCACCAATGAGAATTTTTTTTATTTTTTTATTTTTGTTTATTGTGATAACTAATATTGTATGTTTCCCTCATTCTCTTACAAAAAGTATTAATCAGCCTAAAACGGTATCTACAATGTTTTTTGTTTCAGGTCTCAATAATTGCAGTCAGGGTTAAGGCTAAGGCTGCATGCACTACGTATTGTTCTTAACGACCGGCGGCTTTTTATCCCTATTTTTGATTTACCAAAAAGGGTGTCCTATAGTTACACTGCATACCTCAACCTGTAAGAGTTCCTCTAGTGTAGATCCTAAACAACAAAAAGACATTCAAATCTTCATAACCACAACTAGAGAAAAACATTACATAACGTCCCTGTTTATAAGCTATATCACGTAACTGTTGAAGAACTAACTTCCTAAATGATGAATCTAACCAACCTTCAAAAAAATTACAATAATCAAGTAAGGAAAATAAATATCTTTTTTTTGTTGTTGTTGTTGGACAAGGAAAACAATATATATTTATACAAAAGGATCAAGGCATGGATGCACAGATAATACACTACAAAAGACAATACATCCGAAACATAAGCTATTCACAAGGTCAGCCATATCAAAAGATAAAGAGGGAAAAAAAAATGTCTAATCCCAAAATAAAGAGTTTTCATGAGAAGTCTTTTACACAATAAAGGGAATTTTTGTCACTCTCAAAGATTGTTCGGTTTCTCTCTCCTGATGCCCCAAGAAATCACATGAAGAATAACCAAGGCGTTCTTCTGTTGCACTTCCCTGCCAAATAAGGCTTCTCAAGCCAAAAGATTGTTCTTAATGGAATTAGAAGCAACCAAGGAAAAGCATAAGCAACTAAAAGCAAGCTCCCAAAGTGCCTCAGCAAATTGACCGTGAAGCCATAAGTGATCCATTGAATCCAAATCCCCTTTACACATAACGCACATATTTACCAAGATTTTTCCCCTACTTTGTAAGGTTATCAAGAGACGAAATATTCTCATGCAATGCTCCTTTTCAAAAATAAAAAATTAAAAAAAACCGTTAGAGGGCCCAAAGACTTCCAAATGAACTTGTACGGCAAACCTCTTTCCAAAAGACTTTGTAATGCTAATTCAAATGCAGGAGCATCAAATAATAAGGATTAACGGTGAAAGTAACATTTAGAGTCCAAATCATGTTACCATATCATGTGAGGAGTCCCCCAGTTCGGCTATCATTAATCTTGTTAAAAAAGCTAATAAAAGTGCCATCTTCAACAAACTGGTCTCGAACAACGAAAAAAAAGCGACCAACCATCCGTGCCAGACATCAAATGTCGATATCAACTCTTACCACGCCTAGTACTCTGCCTATAAAAAGTCGACGTATTACAAAGACCGCCAAAACCCATGACTTGTTTGAATCAAGCCTTGGACTTGGACACTTCAATGGGGTGGGGCACAAACTCTATCTACTTTTGGCTTTGATTGTTCCTGAAATGATAAAGTGGTTTGCTTCCATTCAAAAGCGTGAAAACAGAACTATGAATCACTCCAAAAGTCATTTGGATGCTTTATCTTTTCAAAATATCCTCTATATTCCTTTTCAAAATATCCTCTATATTCCATTGACACTGGCCCCTTGTCCTGCGCTAATTGGCATCTAGGGCTGAATCCCAATCGGACAACTAAACCACAAGCTTTGAGAGATGATGATCCCCAAAAAGATGTTGAATGGTTTCTTCTGTCTCATTACTATAAAGTCAACTTGGTTGAGAAAAATGGCCAGACCAAAGCAAATGGATGATTAAATTAGTCCAAAAGCACAAGAAGATAACTCCTTAATCAAATTATCCACACAAATTTTACATTCAAAGGACAATTCAATCAGTCAACAAGACAACAATGCATGACCCAGAGTCGAATGATCATATCAACCTTATGCATATTTTACCCTGTTTTATCATGGGCAACATAACCTGTTAATGTCAAACTGTAAATCCCTATTTCCGAAAGCAAATAACTAAAGGGAGTATTGTATTCATCATCCATATAAACTTTTTTCATAAACGCATGTGACCTTCTAGACTACGCATTAAGGATGCATAGTACCTCCAGCATTATGACCCAGCATGGTTCTTGTTGTACATTACCTGCTCAAACATACGAAAGGCCACATTGTCATTCACCATCAAACACTTTATGGCAACGTGCCGATAACATTGTACATGGAGAAAGCAATCAAGATGTATACATTAGAAGCAAATTATAAAAATATCATGTTCAGACGTATGTATGAAGTTGATCTCACAGTAAAGTATGCCAAGCCAAATTAGCTCTACAATGGAGGAAGCGGTATGGTACTCGCAATTCCTTTGCAAAGTGTTGTGCCCTCAGCCCGCTTGAACACTCAAATCCAAACATATATACATAAAAGAAATTCAGGGATTTCAAGGTTGGAGGTCCAATTTTTGCCAAACCCCCCCCCCCCCCAAAACAAAGAAAAAGGAAAGAGCCCAAACACGAAAAACCAAGAATTCAACTCCTGGACCAGTATTGGGCTAAGCTAGAAGTGTCATGCCCACTCCCTACCCTCCAGTTGAAGAAAGACAAAGAGGTTCATGACTGTTACTCCACCATTGTCTGCTGCCTCTAAAGCTTGCAACGTCATCATGTCTTTGGGAGAAGTTGAAGCAAATATTGTGATGAAGGCTAAACTACGACAGCTACTCCGGTAATCATAGTACTCACACAAACATCAAAATACGTTACTTTAATTAACTTACAAGCATAATGCTGAAATTAGGAAAGCTCATAAGACCAACTATGATTATTTTGAATTGTGAAATAAATTGTATGTCTACAAGTACAATTCGTGAGAAAGTCACTTCTTTGTTTTATAAATAATCTCAGCTTAGATTTTTAGGGGGGGGGTAAGGAAGAGAATATATATATATATATATATATATATATTTCAAGATCAAGAGGTTAATGCAAAGCTAGCATCCTACAAAAGGCTATACACTTCAATATGTAAACTATCCACAAAACCAACAAGATCAAAAGAGGAATCACAAAAGTTCCCATTACCCCAGAAAGAATGCCATTTTATTCCCACGTACAATATTTGGAGCATTTGGCGTGAAAGGAGAAGGAGAGACTTTAAGGGCGTAGAGATTCCTCTTTACGGTCTTATTCAAAAAAATAGCATTCTTTTTAATTTCCTACCAAGAAGCCCTCCCAAGCAAAAAGAATGATTACTAATAGAGTTAGAAACTCCCAAGCAACTAAAGGCTACCTCCAATAGAGCTCTTACAGAAGAACAATGATGGATCAAGCGATCTAGTGATTGCACTTACTGTTTGCGCATAAAGCACCAATTCACCAAGATAAGTCTTATCCTCTGCTGCAAATTATCGCAAGTTAAAACACCACCGCCGGATGCTTCCCAAACAAAAATAGAAACTTTAAATGGAGCCAAAGATTTCCAAGTAAGCTTCCATATGAAACTTTAACATAAAATTCAGCTTAGATTATAGATAACTAAAGCAGAATGCCTCACTGAATTGTTGTCTATATCTTTATGCAAACAAGATGTAGTAAACGGTTTCTAATCCATCAACCACCCGAAAAAGCCTCTCTGGAGTTCAACAGTAACGTCACCACACCTACCCCTCACTCCCGAAACAAAGATATCTTGTCTAGGGAGGACCCTGAGATATGGATTTGGATTTGGAAACAAATTTAACATCAACAATAGGCACTGTATTTTCACAAGACAAAAGATGTCCATCCATTTGCATTGCAAAGCACATAAGGCTTTCCATATAGCCCTCCCTCCTTTAATTTGGATACAGCGCTATTGGATTCAAAATGTGGTCGAACAGCGACGCAGCGACCGCGTTGGAAAGGTTTTGGAGTTGGACGAACCGCGTTTTCATGCCCCAATAGCCGCGATATAGAACGCGATTGCCGTATAAAAGCGATTTTGCCGTACCTCTACCGAAACCGAAATCGCGACTGAAACCGCATTTGAATCCTTGGCGCCAATTACCTTATTAAAGCCTTCATTACAAACTCAAATTAAGCCATGCTCAATAACACTTCGGGACACAAATAGACTTCGTTCACCCACGATCCATGCATGCAAACAACTCCCTTGCATAAAAATCAGCCAATTGGAAAGAACTGTGAGGATTGAGTTCACTTGAATCTGATTGTCACAGGGGATGAACAGTAGCAACATATTTGTTCAGCTAAAGTCCATTTTCTATTGTTTATTACTAATTTACTACTACCAATGCCTTTGCTTGCTTTTATTTCGAACATTTCTTTATGTCAGCGCCAGCGGTATTAGAAGTCAATACAACAAATAGGTCTGGTCCTTCTATTTTTCCTTTGGGGGAGGGGGGTGAGTAATAAAAAATAGTATTGAAAAGACACCACGGGGACGTCGATTTGTCGTGACTTACATGCCCATTGTCACCTAATTTTTGTATCATAAAATAATAAAATTTTAGGATTTTCACTTGTCTTACTTGATTTTGGAGGAAATAAATATAACCGAGTCATGAACTTGTGCTTAGAAGGCTGAAAATCAAGGAAATTGGAGGTCCGGATGCATGTATGCATTGTTAAAGAGGTTAGTTTTCTTTTATGATGTGACATAAGGAAGAGAAAAGCTTTGCCTTACAGAGAGCAGAAAGTTTTATAATTTCAACAGGAGTTCTTGCTACAAAATGTCATTAAACTTTTTAAAATATTCAAATATGCCACTTGACTTTTTTTTAAGTCAAAAATGCAATTTAATTTACCTAAAATGATAAAAGAATACCACTAAACTTTTCAAAATGACTCAAAAATGCCCATATCATAATGACATTTTTGAAAGTTTTGAAAAGTTCAATAATATTTTTAACTGAAAAAAAGTTGAGTAGCATCTTGAATATTTTGAAAAGTTTAGTGGCATTTTTTAGGAAGAACTCCTGATGTAGGACGCTCTAAGAGCAATTCCCACACCTAGACAAATCACACAAGAACTTTCGAAAAACTCAATAATTCAATTCATTCAAATGTGTCTCCCCAAAGCACAAGGGGGTTTATATAAGAATCAATACAACTGAAAAATAGAATATAAAATAAGTCCAAAGATTACGATAAGATTACAATAACTAAAAATAATCAAGGAAAATAAAAAGATTTTATCCTAAAAGAGGATCCATATATTACGAAATCTCTTATTCTTCCTAGAATACACATTACCATAGAACTCTTTAGGAGATACGACGTCATTCTCCCGCACTGGAAAAGAACTCGACAACGACGAGTTGTTTTTGAGGTACCACTCTAAAAGAGTCGGATTCATATCACGAAATTCATCTGCAGTAATCCAAGTAGCATCTGACTGGGCCGTCCTGACCATTGCACTAGAAAGTGTCGGAACCCACCACAAGAACAGGACACAAACTCATTATCCAACACCGCCTCAATGTCGGTCTGCGACTGTGGCAAAGGTGGGAGTCTAGGGACTTGAGTACCTACAGAAATCCGAAGGGGAAGACAAGGAGGCTTGAAAGTACCTCGATGAAGAGTGAGATCCTCCACATTGAAAATAGGACTAATACCTAAACTGTCAGGGAGATCAATTACATATGCATTAGATCCCAACTTCCAAAGGATTTGGTAAGGTCCCATGGCACAAGCGTGAAGCATTTTAAGGGAGTTTCTGGGTCATCGTTCAGCTCGAATATGAGCCATAACAAAATCACCGACCTCAAAATTCGCAGCTCTGCGATGCATGTCAGCTGAATGCCTATAGCTATCATTGCTTAAAGCAATCTTGCGTCGAATCTCAGCATGCAAGTCATGAATATGCTGAATATGTTGTGCAAATGTGGATGCAGGACGTGACACGCGGGTATCGGGTGGGAGGGAGGTAAAGTCAGCAGGGGTATGAGGAGAGTAACCATGGACAATCTCAAAGGGACTCTTACCTATGGTTCTATCGACCACATTGTTATATGCAAACTCAACAAGGGGTAAAATCAAATCCCAAGTGCCTTATTTCTCGCCCACAACGCATCTAAGTAACTCCCCCAGACTGCGGTTAACAACCTCAGTTTGCCTATCCGTTTAAGGATGAAAGGCCGCAGAAAATTTCAGAGTAGGACCACACAGCCTCCATAAGGTCTTCCATAAATAGCTCATGAATTTGACATCCCTATCACACACTATGGAAGTGGGAAGACCATACAACTTAACAACCTCTCGAAAGACTAACTTAGCAACGTGTGAAGCGTCATCTGTCTTGCTACAAGCAACAAAGTGAGCCATCTTAGAAAACCTATCAACCACAACTAAGACTGAATCAAGACTACGGGATGCTCTAGGAAGACCTAGTACAAAGTCCATGCTAATGTCCTTCCACGGAGCATGCAGGATAGGAAGAGGAGTGTAAAGTCCTGTATTGTGCCTCTGAGTCTGAGCTAGCTGACAAGTGCGGCACTGAGACACAATGCGATGTACATCTCTTTTAAGAGAAGGAAAAAGAAGTGATCTGCAACCAAAGCAATGATCCTGTCTTTACCCAGGTGGCCAGCTAGTCCCCCAGCATGCATCTCCCAAACTAAGAAGTCCCGGAACGACGTCTTAGGAATGCATATCTTGGACCCCCGAAACAGGAAACCGTCATGAATGACAAAGTCAACGTGATGGCTGCGATTTCCAGCCGAAAGGTCCGAGTAAATGAGTAAAAAGTCAGGACAAGAGGTGTAAGTGCCTTTGAGCTTGTCAAAACCGAGAACCTCAACCTGCATTGTCTGTAAGAGGCAACCAATACGACTGAGGGCATCAGCCACCTTGTTCTCAACACCAGATTTGTGCTTAAGAACAAAGGAGTACTTACTAATGTACTCAATCCATCTAGCATGCTTATGATTGATACTAGACTGAGAATTCCGGTGCTTAAGAGCCTAATGATCCGAATATACAACAAATTCATGCGAAAGAAGGTAACAGCGCCAATGACGAAGGGACTGAAGCAGTCTCATAGGTGGTATACTTGATGCGCCTAGATTCGCTAAGCTTTTCGCTAAAGAATGCTATGGGATGTCCCTCCTGACTTAATATTCCACCAATGCCATATCCAGAGGCATCGCAAGCAACCTCAAAAACCTTACCAAAGTCAAGACACCTAAGGACTGGAGCCGATGACATCATCTCCTTAATTTCTTTAAAGGCAGATGCCGCTTTAGGAGTCCACTGAAATGGGTCTTTCTTCAAGCAGTCTATAATTGGTGCCATGATACAGCTGAAGTGTCTGATGAACCTCTTGTAGAAGGAGGCAAAACCATAAAAACTCCTAGCCTCAGTAAGGGTCTTAGGTTCAGGCCATTCTCTAATGACTCTAACTTTGTCGGGGTCAGCGAAGATACCTTGAGCGGACACAATGAATCCTAAAAAGAGGACTTGGATTTGAAGAAAGATGCACTTTTTCAGATTAGCAAAGAGCTTGGCTTCTCTAAGTGCGCACAGGAGTTGCTTGAGATAGTCAACATGGTCGGTCCTAGACTTGCTATATACCAAGATGTCATCAAAATAGACGATCAGAAATTTTCCCATAAATGGCCGAAGAACGTGAGTCATGAGTCTCATAAAGGTACTAGAAGCGTTGGATAGCTCAAATGGCATAACCATCCACTCAAATAAGCCATCTTGGGTCTTAAAGGCGGTCTTCCATTCGTCTCCTGGTCTAATGCGGACCTAGTGATAACCACTACTCAAGTCTATCTTAGAGAACCAGCTAGCTCCGGCAAGACAATCAAGCATGTCCTCTAACCTCGGAATGGAAAACCTATACTTGACTGTAATCTTATTGATGGCTCTACTATCGACACACATCCTCCATGATCCGTCCTTCTTAGGGGTAAGGAGACGGACCGCACAGGGACTCACACTATGACGAACAAAGCCCTTAGACAATAGTTCTTGAGCCTGCCTATCCAAATCTGCTCGCTCAGTTGGATTCAACCTATAATGAGGAAGGTTAGGGAGTTGGGAACTAGGGACCAAGTCAATAGCATGTTGTATGTCATGAAGGGGAGAGAGCTCACTAGGAAGTTCCTCGGGGAAAACATCGACAAATTCTTTAAACAGGTCATCAATCTCAACTGGAAGGTCCTGAATAGACAGGTCGCCTGAAGGGACGTTAGGGAAGGCAATGGAGTCTAAAGCTAGCTCCCTGGCTAAGATTGTCAGGAAGAACTTGTTAGAGTTCCCAATCTTTCAAAAGGTCTGTGGTGAAGGGGAGAAATAGTTCCCCTAGGAGGAGTAGACACACTGTGGGGAGAGTACAAGGTCGGGGAAGGTTTCAAACCTGGGGAAGACAGCAACTCTCTAGGTCGACATGGGTTAAGAGTGATGCTCTTATTCATGTACCTAAAGGTATAAATGTTCTCTCTCCCATTATGTGAGACATTCCGATCATAAAGCCATTGACGACCTAGGAGAATGTGAGCGACATCCATTGGGACGACGTCACATAAAACCTCGTCCTTGTAACCACCAATCTAGATCAGAATCTTACATCTATGGGTAACTGTGAGGTGCGTCTTGTTGACCCAGGCTACTTTGAAAGGGTGGGGGTGAGGTTCTACCTTAAGATGACAACGCTCTATAGCGGCCTCGGTAACAACATTCATGGTACTGCCACCACCTATAACCATTTTCATAAGAGTTTCTCCACACCTCACAAGAGTATAGAAGATCGTGGTACGCTTACACTCATCATTCATGACTGGGTTGGCTAAAAGGCATCTCCCAATTCCAAGATGTGCATCATGAAGAAGGCTATTCTCAACGTCAACAAGATCTTCTAAGTCTCCCTCAGGGTCGACAACCTTTTCCTCAAGCTCGGGTGATCCAAACGACTCATGCTCTAGGGCCCGGGTACGGTGAGGGCACTCAGAAGCATAATGACCTCGCCCACGACAGCTAAAACATTGGACTGGGTTACGAGATGTACGAGAGGAAGTTCCCTGCGGGGCTACTCTAGGTGGGATTTGAGGGTTGTGACCCTTAGTAGTTGAAGCACTCACAGAAAACTCAATCATCTTAGAAACAGATTGTGCAGGGGCCCTAGAGGAAGGAACAGCACGTCGTATAGGCTAAAGCTTATCAAGTTTTTCAACTTGTAAAGTTTTGTGGTAAGCCTCATCGAGAGTATAAGGCGCAGATAAGGTTACTTTTCTCTTAAGGTCAGTCCATAGGTCCCGAATGAAGCGAGCTATGGTAATGGAAGGATCCTCTAGAACGTCACAACGCTAAGTCAATTCATCAAAACTATTGATATAATCAGACACACTAAAGGTGGACTGTCTAAGGTCTAGCATCTGGTCGACAAGGAGTGCCTTATGGAAAGAAGGGAGGTACTTTTCTTTCAACCTATCCTTAATGACTTCCCATTGAATGATAGGAGGTTGACGCATTCGCTCAAGGTGACCCGTGACAGTTTGCCAAAACTTCCTCACAGGTCCTATGAGTTTCATCTTGGCAAATCGAACCCGCTCAATATCAGACATCTTATACTCATCAAACTACTCCTCCATAGCAACTATCCAGTCAGAAAAAGTAGCAGCATCTATCTTTCCATCAAAAGAGGGTACATCAACTTTCACCTTTCGAGTAATATCAGAGTAACCCTCGTGAACACTCCTACGGTCAGTTTCAAGGTCTGCATGGCTAGGCTCCCTAGGGTTACCCGTCCTCCTGTCATCCCTAGGGATGTCGACCCGACAGTTCCTATGGTCCCTTTGGTCATGCCTCAAGTTACTCCCCTCCCCTTGCACTCAAGGGTTAGATGAAGTCGCTGGTTCTGGTTCCCTCTCCTCAAGCTCATTAGCTCGACTTGACTTATAAACGACCCACTGACGACAATCATTCCCCCCTCAACAAGTAGTTCAAGGGAAAATTGGGGTGGGGTTTGATGTTGGTCAACCATAGGTAACTTCTCAAATGCTCGAGTAAGTTTGGTCAATTTTGACCTCGAGATGGTCAAACCTAGCATCTTGACGGTCAAGCCTTTCAGATAGGGTGTCAATCTGATATTGGTAAGGCTGTTTGGGTGAGGATGAAATAGTGGATGCACCTATGAATGCAAGATATAAGTGCTGAGATTAAACCAAGTCGCAATAGTAACGACAGTGATAAACAGTCACTACTAACACCACAGAGCACAAAGTTTGATATGGATTATTGGTATGACTCAAACCAAGCAGGGAATACACAGCAAGGAAAATCGGGATCTAAGCAACACTCAAAGACCCAAACAATTAGGGATTAGGCTACGTTCGCTATGGAGAATCAAACTCTTATCGAAATAAATTGAGATCCTCATACCTCTTGCGCGAAGTAATGGCTTAGGTTCCGTACCTGAGCAGCAGCAGAATTGAATCAAGTGTTGTTGGAGATAAGTGGTCGATCAAGTGGGTGCGAACGCTTATAGGCAGTGACGTTTTGGAACGAACAGCAGTAACCACAGAGGCTTCTTAGGCTCTTAACAGTAGCCATGAACAGCACGAACGGGCAGCGATTTGCAGTGGGGCCTCTGAGAATGCTTTCCGCAAGGAGGGGGTCCACGGCGGCAAGGCAACACCGGCCAGAGGGCGTCGTCCGTCACTGAAGGCGCAAAGCCCTGTCAATTGCAGGCAGAGTTCCTCGCGCAACCAGGGTTTCGCCTAGTTGGGGAACAAGCAATCGAATCACGAACTGTAACAATTTGCCTCAATTGTTTTAGGGCTTTGGGTCAAAATTTAGTGGGCAATACCGGAATGCAATCGATTTGGGATGAATGTGAGGGATTGGACGCGAATTTGGGGGTTTAGGGTTTCGAGGAGTTAAGGTTTTCGCAAATCAAGGCTCGAATTTGGGGCTTCTAGGTTTGCGGTTGGCGGCTGGGGTCGATGGGCGTGTGGTGGTGGTTGACTAAGAGAGACGAGGGTTGGGTGGTGGTCGGCGTTGTTGGTGGTTGACTGTTTTGGTGGTGGCTCGAAGGTGCAGTGTGCACGTTTGGAGTTTCGGCTTCGAGGATTAGGGTTCCGGCGAGGGGTGGCCGGCATAGTAGAGGTTCGATGGTGGCGACCTGAGTGTGGTGGCCGATGGTGGTGGCCGCCACTCCTGGGGGTGGTGACACGGCAGTAGCAGGGGTTTAGGGTTTAGGGTTTAAGTTTTGTTGTGCTTTTGTGTGTGTGTGTGTGTGTGTGTGTTTTGGTGACTCGGGAAAGGGAAAAAAAGAAAAAGAAAATACGAAGGCAGAGGCAGGGATCGCAGGCTCTGATACCAATTTGATGTAGGACGCTCTAAGAGTAATGCCCACACCTAGACAAATCACACAAGAACTTTCAAAAAACTCAATAATTCAATTCATTCAAGTGTCTCCCCAAAGTACGAGGGGGGTTTATATAGGAATCAATACAACTAAAAAAAAAATATAAAATAAGTCCAACGATTACGATAAGATTACGATAACTAAAAATAATCTAGGAAAATAAAAAAAATTTATCCTAAAAGAGGATCCCTAGATTACGCAATCGCCTATTCTTCTTAGAATACACATTGCCATAGAATTCTTTAGGAGATACGACATCAACTCCTTTCAACAGTGACAAGATTAGAAAAGGAAAAGGGGAAAGCGAACATACCCCATCCAGTTTGATCCGCAGCATCCCGACATTCAACGCTAAATCAAGGCTCGAATTTGGGGCTTCTAGGTTTGCGGTTGGCGGCTGGGGTCGATGGGTGTGTGGTGGTGGTTGACTAAGAGAGACGAGGGTTGGGTGGTGGTCGGCGTTGTTGGTGGTTGACTGTTTTGGTGGTGGCTCGAAGGTGCAGTGTGCACGTTTGGAGTTTCGGCTTCGAGGATTAGGGTTCCGGCGAGGGGTGGCCGGCATAGTAGAGGTTCGATGGTGGCGACCTGGGTGTGGTGGCCGATGGTGGTGGCCGCCACTCCTGGGGGTGGTGACACGGCAGTAGCAGGGGTTTAGGGTTTAGGGTTTAGGTTTTGTTGTGCTGTGTGTGTGTGTGTGTGTGTGTGTGTGTGTTTTGGTGACTCGGGAAAGGGAAAAAAAGAAAAAGAAAATACGAAGGCAGAGGCAGGGATCGCAGGCTCTGATACCAATTTGATGTAGGACGCTCTAAGAGTAATGCCCACACCTAGACAAATCACACAAGAACTTTCAAAAAACTCAATAATTCAATTCATTCAAGTGTCTCCCCAAAGTACGAGGGGGGTTTATATAGGAATCAATACAACTGAAAAAAAGAATATAAAATAAGTCCAACGATTACGATAAGATTACGATAAATAAAAATAATCTAGGAAAATAAAAAAATTTTATCCTAAAAGAGGATCCCTAGATTATGCAATCGCCTATTCTTCTTAGAATACACATTGCCATAGAATTCTTTAGGAGATACGACATCAACTCCTTTCAACAGTGACAAGATTAGAAAAGGAAAAGGGGAAAGCGAACATACCCCATCCAGTTTGATCCGCAGCATCCCGACATTCAACGCTAAATCAAGGCTCGAATTTGGGGCTTCTAGGTTTGCGGTTGGCGGCTGGGGTCGATGGGTGTGTGGTGGTGGTTGACTAAGAGAGACGAGGGTTGGGTGGTGGTCGGCGTTGTTGGTGGTTGACTGTTTTGGTGGTGGCTCGAAGGTGCAGTGTGCACGTTTGGAGTTTCGGCTTCGAGGATTAGGGTTCCGGCGAGGGGTGGCCGGCATAGTAGAGGTTCGATGGTGGCGACCTGAGTGTGGTGGCCGATGGTGGTGGCCGCCACTCCTGGGGGTGGTGACACGGCAGTAGCAGGGGTTTAGGGTTTAGGGTTTAAGTTTTGTTGTGCTTTTGTGTGTGTGTGTGTGTGTGTGTGTTTTGGTGACTCGGGAAAGGGAAAAAAAGAAAAAGAAAATACGAAGGCAGAGGCAGGGATCGCAGGCTCTGATACCAATTTGATGTAGGACGCTCTAAGAGCAATGCCCACACCTAGACAAATCACACAAGAACTTTCAAAAAACTCAACAATTCAATTCATTCAAGTGTCTCCCCAAAGTACGAGGGGGGTTTATATAGGAATCAATACAACTGAAAAAAAGAATATAAAATAAGTCCAACGATTACGATAAGATTACGATAACTAAAAATAATCTAGGAAAATAAAAAAATTTTATCTTAAAAGAGGATCCCTAGATTACGCAATCGCCTATTCTTCTTAGAATACACATTGCCATAGAATTCTTTAGGAGATACGACATCAACTCCTTTCAACAGTGACAAGATTAGAAAAGGAAAAGGGGAAAGCGAACATACCCCATCCAGTTTGATCCGCAGCATCCCGACATTCAACGCTAAATCTTGACATGTGACTCTGAACCTGTCCGACAGTTTCCTTTTGTTTTTCAGCCAAAGAAGGACTTATCTCAACTGATCTACACCACAAGAAGAGATGAATGTTACTAATTTCGACTATGCCCTTTAAACTTATCGCATTTTATAAGTACTGCTAGCTTGGCCTTTTTTCGGGGGGGGGGGGAGGTTGAGCAATCAAAGCTAGCTTGGCATTTTTACATGCCCATGGTTTGGCACTCTTCGTTGATGTTACGCAGACATGTAAAATTAGTACCTTACAACACTTAGGCATCCATAAGCATAATCTACAACCCAAATAAACGCTGCCAACATTAACACCTCATTCGGATCCTAATTGAGAAATCTAGATGTATGTAGCCTTACCTTGACAAGCAGAACAGCTGTTTTTTGAAGACAGGCCAAAACATTTTGAAATAACTTATAAAACAGCTAAAAAAAGCGTACCCAAAATAAATTGAGAAGGTTGAAAAGACAAGAAATAGAAACAACGGCTGTAATGCTAAGAAAGCATAAGCCATCTGAAAAATGATGCTGGAAGCATTATCGTTCATCTAAAATGATGGTAGAAGCACTATCACTCTCAACGATGGTCAAGAAAATCAAACAAATTTTCCGCACAAGCAGCATATCTGAAAAGATTTTCTCCCCCTCGACAAATATGACAATCACCCTAGTTGAACTACTGTGCACCTCCATCGAGGCACCCAGAAAATTAGGAAAAGGTTAAAAATGATAACCCACTGGAAACCCTCTCCAATGCCTAAATATTTATTAAAGGGTTCGATGCTATTGAAACAGATTTACAAACAGACAGTATATGATAATCAAATTATGCTAATGACTATAATACAATCCGAATGACAGAAGAAGTCAACAATCAATGACATAAGGTAAAGAGGAGACTGTTGATGATATCAGTAACTAACCAGGTGCGATGACAGAAATGGAACCAAAAGGTCCTCATTGGATTGAAGGGAGAATCCTACAGTATAGCTCATAGACAAATGTAAAATGTGGAGTAAAGCATCTTCAACTATGAGGGGGACATGTTCAAAAGATACCAAGACAAGTCATTACACGTCCAGACGTCCACTCAAGTAAAATAGGATAAGGACTGCAATGACCGAGCATAAGGTAAGGTAGGACAGTAACAGCAACCCCTACCAAGATCAACATACAAGCAAGGGCTCAGAGTTCTAACATGTTAAGAGGAGAAATGTAGATGCAGTTGCTAGGATGTGGGGAAAAAACTGCCCTTTGAATTGAAAGACAGGAACAGGAAGAGGAAGACGAAGCTAAGAAAACTTTAGGGGAAGCCATCAGAAGAGACTTGGGCCCGGCTCATTTTGAATCACCCAAGGACAAAGAATAGGGCCCTACATAGGAGCTCATTGCATACCTTAGATGAGGGCGTCCTAAGTCTTGTTATTAGATACTTAGTTGTTCCTCATGAGCCTTAGTGCAAATTTATTCTTAATACTAGTTTCATTGGATATTTTCAGGTTTTCTATCATGCTTTACGATATTGATCATACTTCTATATATTACTGCAAATGAGCTTTAGCACGTGCTTGTTCTTACTACTAGTTTTATCGGGCATCTCTAGTTTTTTTCTGTCATGCTTTAAAATATTGATGAATTGATAAATACTTCCAATGATCTTTAGCATAGTCCCCAGACCCCGCGAAAGCCGGACCAACACTGGAAGGTGTTGTCGTCGTTGATCTTTAGCACACACTTATTCTTAGTACTCGGTTCATAAAACATTGTCAAATTTTCTATCATCCTTCGCAAGTTCACATTATTTGGCAAATGATGATATTGATATATTACTGCCAATTAACTCTATATATAGTCACTGTTGAGATTCTACTATATCAAAGCCACAGAGAATGTGATTCTACTTCTTTTTTTTTTTAAGTAATCAAAAATTATATTAAAAAGACCCCAAGTTAATGTCTATAACATTATCTGCTTAGGCTGCCATGTGTCACTATAGTAATGTCTACAAAATCCCAAAACATCATATTTCAACTACTATTAAGAACTAGACTCCAATTATACAAAACTCTCAAAGGTAGAGCTTGCAATCCTAAAAGCACATTTCTTTGCCCTCAAAGCTCCATCGATTCATTTCCTTCCAACTACTCCACCAAATGCCCAAAGCAATCATCTTGCAAACTCCTAAAACCAAACTCTTCCATATCCTTACCAACAAATCTGTGACCTTCCAAGCTAGAACCCAACTAACACCCATGAAAGAGAGAGCCAAATGCTAAGTTTAAGAAACCCAACTACGACGAACAAGGAGGGGATGATCAACCAATTCTTCCTCATAGATAGATAGAATGCCTACTTGGTTAGCTAAACTCTTCTTCTAAGCATGTCTTCCGTGGGAATCTTTCCTTTGGTGTCGGCTCAAGCAAAAAGGAAAAAAAGCAATCCGTAAAAGGAAAACACTTTTGAAGAAGCTTTTGGCTTCCTTGGAAAATCAGAACAATCTTACGCTTCATGAAGAGTATTACAAAATCTTTTAATGGTAAAGAGACAATACAGCGTCATGAGGCAAAATAATCTCACCATTGCCTTAAGGAACACTCACATCAACAAGTAAAGCAAAAAGCTTGGAAATACTTTCCTCTTCTACATTATAAGGGCTTTTCAAGAGGGATAAGTTCCAGATGCTCTCACCCTCATTCCAAAACACTACATTGTTCCAAGACAATATATCATGCACCGTAGCCTCTTTGAAATGAGCCATCCTAAAAACATCTAAAAACGAGCCTTAGGAGGATACCAAATATCACACCAAAACAACACCCCACTGACATTTTGTCACATCAAAATGCACTAAGGATTTCAACAGCTCCAAGCGAACTAAGATAGATTGGGCTAAGATAGATTGCCAGCAACTTGCCCCATGCTCATACAAACTCTTCTGACCCCACCACACTAAAGTATCAACCCGTGGATGTCTGGAACTGTTATGTCGTATGCATCCAAAGTAGGCAATAGTAACACCTTAAAAATTTGTATTCACTAACAATGGCCACCAGTGATGTACAGAAGAAGATACTATTG
>JAKOGI010001496.1:125000-217500 GCA_029747015.1 Carnegiea gigantea
TCTGCTTGTAAATCTTTTCCAAATATCGTAGATAAGCTTTCCTGCCTGAATTGTCTCAAGATCAATATCTAATTGATGACTTCGTACATGCAATGTAACTTTGCTGATAGGGTTGTTAACATTCTGCTCAGCATAATGTTTTACCAAGGGATTTCGGATACTTGAAAGCACACCTAAATCCCAAGGAGGTCTAAGTGTCCAACATCACATTTTAATCAACCAAATCAAATTCAATAAGGTTGAGCTCTAGAATATTTGGTCAAACCCCTAGAGTTTCTCAATTGTGTGTGAATAGTAAACAATAGACAAAACATTGGCTGATTTTAAATTCAGATGCAAATTCAATTTACAATAGTTCAAAGTCCAAATCATGAATGTTCCACGTGGGATGGGAGTATTACATGAACCCTTAAAATCCAATTAAAACCCGCCTATGTTACTCTGACTCTTCATTTTACCCAACCATAACCAGTCCGGCCCTCGATACTCAGACAAAGGTATGACACTTGACACTTCAAATTACAATAAAAATCTGCAAATTTTGTTAAAAATAGCCAAGTCCAACACTTGGACACATATCCATATAAAACACCCGTACCTAAGCCTTAGTAACATAGAAACCCGCCCCATTCAGCATCTGAATGGGTGGCGAAAATGGGTCTTCAGTATGGGTATGGGTATGGGTATGGGTATGGGTCTAGGTACGGGTACGGGTACGAGTGCTATGTTCAAAAATGGATATGGGTATGAGAATAGATTCTTAAAACCCATACTCGTTTCATGTACCTTATTTGCCTGTAAAGGGCAGAAAAATCTGCTAAAATCCAATTGAAATAGTAGACAAAAAAATAATGGTCAAATCTTTATAACCTCTTCTCTGTTGGATTATTTGTTCATTGCCTATTGTATAATAATGTTCTGACTGTGATCAAATTTACCTTTCACATCAAGTTTCATTTATACAAAGATGAAAAATTGAAATTTTTATCTACAAATTCATATTGTGTAAGTCTAATTGCACATGCTTTCTACTGCGATCTCCGAAAATAGATATGCATACACGCACATCCAAAACGCGCCCCACACCTATCCCTATCCATCTCTTGACAAAAAGCATAAGTAGGTAAGTTGATATTTGGATTTCAAACACCAAAAAGTTACACCCACCACAAGGGGCTGCAATCGGGTAAGATGTTAAGAACGTGAACATAGATCAGATGTGTATGTAGACATATTGGAATCTCTCTTTCGACAAGGAATGTGAATCCCAAACAAAATGGAATTTATACTACGTGGAAAGAAAAAACATAACCTCCCATGGTACCCAACATGCAAATCAATGTCCATTAGCACTTACCCAAGTACAACTCGAATGCATATCAGAGCAGACTTTGTCATTGATTCAGAAAGTATTTAAAATTATATGACAGTTGACGATATCAGAAAACCCAAGAAACAGTTAGAAGAAAAGATACCTTCGAGCCGATTGAACTTAATACTTGATTCCATTACTCCAACCGGACCTGATCTTTTGGAGAAATATCCATGGTTGGGCGCATAAAGCGCTGAATGTATGAAATCGCGCACCTAAACCAACCCGAACACCCCTCTCCAAAAGGAGGAGAGAGAAAAGCAGCACAACTTATAATTTGAATAAACGGAAAAACACATAATGACCACACATTTGACAGAGGAAACAGCAAGGAACACGCACCAGTATCGCATGATGTCCATCGATGTGGGTGGAGAAGAAGACTGTGAAAGTCGAATATAAGAAGATCCGAATAAATCCAAAAGGCAAGTTAGGGGTGATTTCGGGGGAGGAGAAGGGAAATTACCTTTCTGGATGCCCCGAAGATGGACGGAAAGGGTTATGCCGGACGAAAAGCGATGAAAGGTCATGGCTGTTTCAGTCAGAAGACCCGGGATAAGATGTAGGAAAAAGTTTACCCATCGCAACTAAAATGAAGCAGCAAAAAAAGTGGGCGGAATGAGCCCAAGTAGTTCTAAGATCTAACCATCGCTGATCTTTTCATCCGTCTATGACAGATCAATCCATCCATCTATCTATGAGCATTGATCCGATAATTGAGTCGACCAAAGGAGTTGATCGATTGGCCAATCAGTCAAATCGATTAAATTGGTTTAAACCGATTAACTTGGTTAAATATCGAACAACTTTGAATCGGCATAATCTGGTTAGCTCATTTAGAAATATTGTTAAAATTGACATGTAAATAGCTACACTTTTTATTAATTTAAATCATTCTCCTCACTAAATATATTGTTTTGTTATATTTTTCACGTTTCAATGTTCATGTATCTTTCTATGCATTTTTGTAGAAATAAAAATCACTCAGTGTAAAAAATCTAACAGTGAAAGAAAGTAAATAAAAAATTAAGTAAATTAAATTAACAAAATAAAACAAATACCACAGGGAACGAGTCACATTGCATGAATATGAGCAAACTAAAAAACAAGCGTAATACCACGAGGGCACGGGGATGGGAAAATCCAATAAAAACATAAAAAACATAAAATATTTCTAACGTGTCACTTCCCTTGCTCTCAGCCACTGCCTCCCTAACTTCTATCTGTATATTCAATTTATTTCTCTCTCTCTTATTTAATAGCTTCAGTCCATCTTCTCTCTCCTTCTTTTACATCAAATTTGATGTCAAAAGCTTCCCCTTTGTTTCTCTTCTGAAGTTAGTGCTTTGAGGCTGCCAAAGCTTGGTCGGTGTCGATGCCGGAACAAACAGTTGGACTACGAACGATTTTGCCTTTCTCCCCTGTTTGTTAACTTATATTAAGAAAAATCTAGTTGAACCGAGTTTGATTGGGTCTTTGGTGGACTAAGTCGGTCGACTTTGACTGAGTTTGACCGGTTGGATTGCTTGAACGGTTTTTTATAATTTTCGGACTAGTGGGCAAAAGGGGTGTTGGCCTGTCCGGTTCTTGTAATGTTGTATTAGAGTTGGAAAAGTCTAACCCAATACAATAGCACGATACGAACCCGACCCGAAATTACTGAAAGTAACACAATCCTGACTTAAACCAAACCGATTCTATCCGAAAGTTAACACGATTTGGTCGTTTAGCATGAAAGCTTGTTATTTTTCAATTTTCAGTAAATCTAAACTATTTTTGACGTCGACACACAAATTAACCTGTTTATTAAATGGATCGATCAAACCTGTTTCCCAACTCTGATCTATATAACTATATATAAAATCTAGTGAAGCCACATGCTCTTGCCAAATGTCGCACTGCTATTTGTTCATCTATTTTCTTTTCTTTTCTTTTTTATTGCCCTTTTACATAGCTTTGGAATTATTAGATAACTAGTACAGACCCGTCACCTGTGCGATACACTCTTTTAAACTTTTAATTTAAAAACTATAAAGTATTCATTTTATAAAATCATGTGTCTCGTATATATTTTATGAATATTAAGTAAAACATTGTCTAATTTACTTGATCGTATAATTAGTAAAATTGGGTTTTCAACCAATGAAAACTTTAATTGGTGAATCAAATCCTTCTTCCCTATGTCTAAAAGTCTCAAATCTCGCTAATTTCAATTGTACAACAACAACAACAACTCCCAGTGTGGGGTCACGCTTTCGCGGGATTTGGGGAGATCCAGATGTAGGCAACCTTACCTCTATCGGCAATCATGCCCGTAGAGAGGCTAATTCCAAAAGATCCACAAAAATCAAATTTTGTGAAAACATTTTATAGAAGAAGGATTTTGTGAAAACATTTTATGGAGAAAGACTGAGGATAAGTCGCAGAGAATTAATTAAAAAATACAAAAAAAAAATCAGGTGACAGTAACTCTGTAACCATAAGTGCAACAAGGCAGAGGGAGATATTGTACCTTGACAAACAGAGGTAGGCAAATAAAGTCTCTCCCCAGATGCATGAACTACCTGC
Source organism: Carnegiea gigantea (assembly GCA_029747015.1). Lineage (NCBI taxonomy): Eukaryota > Viridiplantae > Streptophyta > Magnoliopsida > Caryophyllales > Cactaceae > Carnegiea > Carnegiea gigantea. The sequence goes on from JAKOGI010001496.1 coordinate 128,941, forward strand.
ATGCAAACACAACATACCGAAAAAAAAAACCCCACTCTACTGCAACTAAGTGACCGACTACGAGGCTAACTCTCTGCGACCTAAGATCCTAATCCTATCCCGCCATAGTCTCCTATCTTGAGTCATGTCCTTCGTTAACCCTACAACTTTCAAGTCCTCTCTAATCACCTCGTCCAAATTCCTCTTTGATCGTCCATTCCCTCTTTTACCTCATGGGATGTTAATTCTCTCACATCCTCTCACTGGAGCGTCCGCACTCCTTCTTTTCACATGACCAAACCATCTGAGCCTTATTTCTTTCAGCTTATCTTTGATGGGGGGCATTTTAACTAAGTCGCTGATCATTCCATTACTAATTCTATCAATTCTCGTATAACCACAGATCCATCTAATCATCCTCATCTCTGCTACAATTAACCTTTGAACCTGAGTATTCTTTAGAAGCCAACACTCCGATCCATATAACACAGCAGGTCCAACTACCATTCGATAGACTTTGCCTTTTAGTCATACAGGCATTCTCTTATCGCACAGCTAATTTCAATTGTAAAGTGAAATATACATGAGAAAACTAACTTAGTAAAAGTACATATTGATTCATGAAATAATCAACACGTAGCGTGAGACAGTTGGGAACATGTATCACTCATATATAAAATAATTTCGCTATGTTATAAGCGAAGAATACCCCTCCTTTACATTAAACGACACCACATTCGAGAATAATTAGATATCCAAATCTATTTCAAAACAAAGTCATTTCCTCCTTTTAACTCCTACGTTTATGCATTATACATCAACTTTTCTGGATTGTAAATTTCACCTCATAATGTCTCAACATTTGACACTCCTTATGATAACCCATAAAAAAAAAAAATGAATCCAAAAATATAACATATATTAGAGACTCTCACCTAACTATAAACATAAAAAACTATACATAAATTCTTAGGGTTATTAAAGAAGCGATTTCCAAAATAAATTGAAGAAATTGATTTCCTGGAGAGAGAGAGAGTGAGAGAGAGAGAGAGAGAGAGAGAGAGAGAGAGAGAGAGAGAGTATGCACATGCGCTTTGATGCGAGAAATAGACGTGCACAGAATCAACAGCCGAAAGTATCTAAAGTCCCGATATAATCGAAAATATGATGAGTATGTAGTTGACTTCCCTAAGTTTTATTTTTAAAAAATAAATAAAAATAAGGCATATTTTGCTTGGAGAGAGACGACAGTAGAGACTATTTTTTTAAACTTCAAACCAATATTTGTAGCTAAGATTATACAAAGTCCCGCAAATTGCTCTTGTGTTAGAATTTTAGGATTTTTCAAATATTGTTATTAATATAGTGTAGATAGATGGACAGATCATATAAAAAATCAAAAGTATAGATTTAATAGATGACTAATTTTTATGATTAATATTATATCAAATCCTGCAAATCACCTCCGTTGTAGCAAGCATTTTAGGTTTTTCTAAAAATTATCACTTTTGTTAACTATTTGGATTTTTTTAGATAATATAGTTATCATGTATCCTTTATCAAATATAATCAAAATTATGAGTGATTTTTTTAAATAAAAATTATAAATAGGTATTTTACTTAGATAAAGTGGATTTTTTAAAACTAAAATCTATGGTTTAGATTTAATGAATAAATATAATTGCATAATTTTTTTAGATAATTAGATTATCATCTATCTTTTATCATGTATATCTAAAATCATGGGGAATTTTTGAAATAAAATAAAGAGATATCTTAACTTAAAAATCAATAGCCTAGATTTAATGCGTAAATAATTTTTATGATTAAAATTACACCAAATTCCACAAATCACTCTCATTACATCATTATAGGGTTTTGTAAAAATTGTTATCATAATAGTATAGATTGACCTCCAACTATTTAATAATACACGCACAACTATGTTAATGATTATAATTGTAATTTTAATTTAAATCCTGAATTTAAGCATGAATATAATAAACCTCTGAATCACGAGTCTTTAAAATTATAAAGATTTTTTCTTTCATTGCGTCATTCACACCAAAAAAATTAATTATTGTCTCTTACGTGGGGCGTGTTTGGTAAAATTAGTTGTTTTAGTAATGGTTAGCTATTTTACTGGCTATTAGCGATATTACTAGCGATTAGCTGTTACCCATTAGTATTTAATGGTTAGCGGTTCAACTAATGATTTAAAATGAATGCGTTTAGTAAATGTAACTGTTGAAGTAGCATATTTATGTGAAATAACTAAAAAGGGCACAATAAATTAAGGTTTTTAGGAAATAAAAAGAAGAAATTTGTAATTTACATTGCAACCACTAGGTAGAGGTTCTTAAAAGCTACTTTCATTAGCTTTTTGAAAACATTACATAAACCTCTAACCACTACCTCATCCACTACTTTACCGAACACTTTTAGATAGTGGTTCATAACATTTTGACCACTACAAACTATTAAGCTCTAGTTAAACCTCTATTACCGAACACACTCATAGTTGCATTAGCTCTTGCAAAATTAACTGTCTCAACAGTTTGCTATTTATAAAATTGACATAGAAATGAGTTTTATGTACAACCCACTTAAAGAAGTTAAGAATTCTTTCATCTATCTTTAGTTGAAATTGAAGTTTTTCATTCTTCCCAATTACGAGTATAATTTATTAAGATGGTAAGGTTTGTTCCTCCATTATTTTTATTTCTTGCTCCATTGTCCTCCAGTTTGATGTTAATTTTATGATGTTATCCAACTCCGTCTCTTTTTTAATTATTTTTAAATTTTAATTATCCCCATATATGTAAGCATGTATTTGACACTATAACATTACAAACTCTTTGGATATTAGTTTATGGAGAGTATTCATACTATACTGCAATATATATTTTGTCCGTCGCATATAAGCCATGAATCTCGCATCATCTTTTAGTTGAAAAATCAATCCAATATGTTTTGTATATGCTAACTTCATACAATATCAAGTTAGTCCAAGTTTTAGAAAAGAAAAAAAAGAGGACTTTCTTCAATTGATGGGCATACTCTATCATAATAAACTTGTCACGCTAATAAAACTCTGATCAATACTTACAAGCTTTGATTTTTCTAATTTAAAAAAAAACACTTGCAATGCCATTTATGTGATAAAGGTAGAGCATAATTTAGTTTCGTTTATTTAATTCCTCCTTTTGTTCTTTTTTTTTTTCATGGTTTTGAGAGTTAACTCCTATTTTTTTAAGAGTTAATTCACGATTTTATTTTTGTCACTATTTTATGTCCGTTTCTATTTAATATGTAAATCTTTAAATTTATTAATAATATGCCAATTTACATGAAAAATTATCATTTAAATAGTGTACAAATCATACAACTCGTGGGTATGATGCTAGTTTTTTGCTAATTTTCCACTGAGGGTTTTTTTTTTCGTTGTTTAGGTTTGATACATAATTATTTTTATGTTCAGTTTGGCTGCTTCTCGCCATATCCACTGACTATAGTACATATTCCTTATTTTATTTAATTTGTTAATAGGTTTTTGTTAGATTGAAAAAATAGAAAAATGGAAAAAATTAAAACCTACAACTAAACTTTTGAAATGCTCCCATAGATTATCAAGATCCTCTGCTAAGATCAATCACATAACCTGAAAGCTCAAATAACTTGGTATCAATAAACCCCGTAATAGACTCCCAACCATCCCTACCATAAGCGATAAGAAAACTAAACAAGAATTTCATATACACACCACATGCTGCTCTAAGCCATATGAATCAAGAATTCAGGCAATGGCTCATTATAACAAAATTAAAGGTTTCACATCAAATTTCAGCAACATAACACTATCTACTACACCGTCAATGAAATGAATAATTGAAATTACAAAAATTGCTTAGCATAATGGCGCCCAATCACTTGCAATAGCACATAACATGATAACAATTATTAACCAATAACCAAATAATTTCATTGACAAATCTCCATGTACAGAACTACAGCGGTGAAGCCAGCAATTAAAAGTAATTCAAGCAAAAATAATTTATATTTAATTGTCTAAGATTGAAACCCTAACCTGCATGGGCGTGGAAGCATCGACAGTTGATAGGAGGAAGCTGAGCTGCGTCGCTAGCAGCGTGTGCCTATGCCCATGGTTGATACTCATGCTGCGCGCCTATTTTAATGGGCGAGGGAGCTGATGCGTTCGGTCGACTTGCTGGCGGGATTTTCAACTAAGATGGCTGGACAGGATGAGAAAGACTCTCAGAAGATAGGAGCCATACTCAAAGTGAGAGGGTCGAAGACCATCGGTCACGAAGATATTGCATGCTTCTGCATGTCTTTATTAATTGAATTTTTATTTTTAAAAAGGAAAATAAAAAGTGCTAGTAACTACGTTGGGCCGGTTGAATTCGATCATATTCAGCAAACAATTGTTAACTGTTTGTATTAACTATCTGTTGTAACTGTTTGTGGGGGACCATGAGGGTTTGGTAGAAGGGTTTTTCCCATGTTTTTTGTTCAAAAAATAGCTCTCATGTTCGGAATGACATTTTAGTCCAAAAAAGTCATTTATCAAAAGCTAAACCAAGAAGCCTTTTCAAATGACCGCTTGGATTTTGGTTTTCAGATGAGCATAATACCCAAATGTTGACCTAATTTGCACCAATTGTCATTTCCAACAAAAGGGTGAAATCGTTTGTGTCAATTAATTTTACATAATAAATATGTTAAAAATCATGTAAATTTCATTTCATATTGAAAAATAAAAACAGACTAACAAAAAAAAAATTGTATGTCCAAATGAAAAGCAAATAATGTTATGGGTAGTAGATTTTGTGTTAAATTTACTTCGTAATATTAAAGAAATCTTAGATAAACATAAATAAAATTAACAAAATAGAATTTTAAATAAGTCTTATTGTACACATCACTTAAATTTTTATTCATAAATATTGAGAAGAAAATTGAATACTAAAGAATAAAAATCATGCCTATACAAATAATAAAATAGAGTGAAGGGTAAAGAAATAATTTTATCAAACAACTTTTGCATAAATAACCAATTTCACCAAAAACATTTTTGCAAACATTCAGTAGAAACAATTAGCTATTTCTATTGGCTGTTCACTGTAAGCTGTTTCAATCAGTTGTTTGTGTTAGTATTTTCAATCAACTATTTTTTTCAAAGTTTTTGATAAAATTAGTTGTTTTTAAAAAATATATATGATAAAATTTATTTATGCCCATATCTCTCACTTGCAACTGAAGATGAATTTTTTTAATTAGTTGGCCACTTATTTGTTTTTCAATATGAAATAAATTTACATGATATGTGGACAGTACTGCCACTCATATAATCTCATTTTATTACTAATTATTAAATATTCTTATTGATTTATACATGACTTATTTTTTAAATCTAATTTTCATTCAACCAAAATTAATAGTTTTGTGATGTTTAAGGCCCATAACACAACCTTGTTTTGTTGTTCGCATATAATATTTTCTATTTGTTATTAGTTTAGCTCTCTTTCCATATGAATTGATTTTTTTAAAGAGAGAGGGGCATAGATTGAGAATTAAAATTTGCATTACATTTGTTATTACTATATAAAATTTGCAAGAATTAATGATTTTATCTCTTTATCAATAATTAAAACAAATTATGAACTTATGGTTGCTATGGATCATTATTTAATTCGAATTCGAAGAAGAGAGTTAATACTTAGAACAGAGAGTGTAAGAGAATCTATGGATTTTGTTTTATGGTATTTAATCAATGACATTTTACTCTTTTGCATTAAAAGCCCAAATAGCTAACTTGAAAAAGTTACAAATTTTAGCTTTTTGAAAAACAACATTGTGAGGGTGAAAAAACTATTCAAAAAAGTCATTTACCAAACAACTCATATATGACGTCGACGCTTGAAAAATTGGGTTGGTAACTGACAATTTGGTTTGTCAGGTTATCTTCAATGTGTCGTACGATAACCTTTTTGTGTATATTTTGGTGAAATTGTTAACATATATATATATATATATATATATATATATATATATATATATATATATATATATAGTGCAGTTAACTTTTTTGCGTGTCTTTGCTTCATACTAAAGCTTGATGCGGGGGGCTTCTCACAAATAGCGGAATTTTGTTGCATCAAAAGATGAACTGGTATGATTTTTTTTTTCTCCAGAGAATGGGTTTAGTTTTAATCATCTTTTGTGTCAAATTGGTCAATTGATTGGGTCATTTGCATTGGATTCATTATGGACATAAATAATGAAATCCTATTATCTCTACCATTACAGTCTTCTTCTTCTTTGTTTTCTTTTTGGGGACCAGCTAGGGATTGTCCAATATTATAATTTAGCTTCTTTGCCAGTTACAAATCATCATTTGGGAGAAAAAAAAATATGATAATCAAAGGGCCAAATATTTCAAATGGTAATATGTGATTTAGTGTTATTGTGTTCACCAATAGATGGTGTTGATAAGACCTTGTCACATTCCCTATGTGCGTCTCCCTGTTTCAAAAAAAATTGTTTGATTATATAGACGTTATTCAGTTTAGAAGGGTGTGATGATAGCCATACCATTGACACCTCAGATTTAGTTGATAGACCGTTTGAGCACCACTAAAAAGCAAACACTTCCATTCCTTTAACGTTCTATTAATTTATTTGTTGATTCTTACCTCGTCGACTCTATGTGGTTTTCTTTTGGGGGGAGGTCCAGTGATTAGGTTAGTTACTTTATGATTTTATATGTGTCAAGTCATTTCCCCCCATATTTCCTGGAGTACTGCTTTTTTGATTGTTTGTTTTGTTTGTTTGAGTCCCTAATATGCACATGCCTTATAAGTAATTACTATTTACTTTGTTATTATTTGTTTTATATTCTAGTTCTATTTTCCCCCTAGGGGAAGGGGCTTTGTACAATGAATGTGTTAATTTTTTTCTCTTTGTATGACAAACAGATGGGTATGAGCACTTAGATACTCTTGCTATCTTTACGCATGTTTTTAGGTCATAGTTGGCATGTATAGGTAGTAGTATGGCGTCTTTGGGGTAGCCTTCAATTATTTTTTGATTTTTTTTGTGTGCATAAGGTAGTTATCAATCCTTAGTTGAATTATGCCCTTACAAAATAGCCGACGTTGCCTAATTAGATGTTAGTTTTAATCATACAAGAAAAAGTTTCTATATTTCTTGGATATTACAAAATTTTGAAATGGAACTCCATCAAGTATAGGATAGTTAATTTGCGGCAGTGGCAGTGGAAATCAGTGAGAGTTGCTACTTTCTTCAACTCTTCCCACTTTTGTGCTCATCAAGGTTGGAAAACTTGGTACCATGGGTTGAGCTGAACTTAGTTTGTATTATCTCAATTGAATGAATATTTATGTTTTCTTGGAACTTCTTTTTCATATGTTCAGGTTTAGAAGCTTTAAGTGCGGGTGTGGTAGATGGATGTTGAGATCCATATTGTAAAGAGTCGAATCTAGAATTAAAATGTGATTTATTTGTAACTATTAAATCCAAATTCAAGAGTGAGTGAAGATATATTTTGAGGATATTTTATTTAAAGAGGTAAAAATTATATGGAATATATGGTGCCAAACATTAAATGTTGGGGTTGGCCTTGCTTATTTCATGGATTTCAGACTATAGTCTGAAGGCTCTATCTAATGTAATATTTTCTTTTGCAATCATTATATGTCCTATCTTTGTTTTCACAAATTTTTTGTCTATTTTTATTTTGTGTAATTTTTTTTGTCTGATGGAGATGGATGCACTGCTTTAATAGTTCAAGGATGCAATTATACCCAATGACAATAGTTGTCTAAGATTACAACTTACAAAATGTAACAAAAACCAGGAGAAGTCTCATATCGGGAAGCTGAAATTGAATTTTTCTAAGACATGCGGTGTATGGGATCTATAGTTATAGCTTGGGATGGCGTTGGCTGGTATAAGCATGCGTTGCAAAACAGATGCCTAGTCAATTTGATTTGAGATGAAACAGGCAAAAGTTATGACATGTAGATGAACATTGAAACGGGTTAACGATCTTATTATTGAAATGTATGTCCTATAGATTCGTTTATCATGGATAAATCAAGGTGACGACTTCAAGGATGTTGGTGTGATTAATTTTGTTGAGATTTTCAGTTCGTGTGTGTTTTCATCTTAAAGTATGGAAATAGGGATGCTAACTTCTTGTCACTACTTCTCATCTCAACTTCTTAGCTCACAAGTTACTTCATTGAAAGGATGTTAGTAAGCTCATGTGTTGGTTGAATGAATTTTCGAACATTATAATTGATATTGCTATTGCTATTTCGAACTTTAAAAATATGTGTAGAATTATTCCAAAATTTTGGGATATCGGTGTAACACACATACATTTCAAAAAGTCCTTATGAGTATTGAAGGATTTCCTATTTCGCTTATTGGTAGACAAATTACAAAACTTCATCTGAATCTTTGACATGTTTAGTATCTTTTGTCAAAATTATCATGCATTTTATTTTTTTCTAATAAAAAATAAACATTTAAATTTAAAAAATTTATAAATTAAATTCTTTTAAAGTGTCAAATATTTATTCAAATAGTGAATCACATGTAAAACACATGTCCTGTCTAGCAACAAACTAAAGGGGGAAAAAGCAAATAGACAGAGAAAGCATGGCAAGTGGTATAGTATTTATAATTATTTGGACTGGTCAAAGTGAGCGCCTAGAGAAAATTTCTTGAGCTCAACTGCAACTTTTCTTTATTAGTAGAAACAGTTGAGGGAGGGAAATTAAAGGAAATACAATTACTAAAGATGGGCCGAAGCAGGCCATCCTTCCGTGATAGTCATCGCCCTCTGAATCTAACTCTCTCTTTTCTGTGTCCCTCTCCTCCAACCATCTCCCAACAGCCCAGTCACCCACTCGGCCCAGCGCGTCAACCTCATGGTCTTCGGAACAGGTGCACTACAGCCACACTGGCCACCGGCACAGGCCTGCACTGCCAGGCACGCAGCCCAGCCTCCATCTGTCTCATTGACTGTCGACACTACCACACCTATGCAGGTTAGGGTTTCATACTTGAATAGTAAATTTGTTCTCTTTTTGCTTGAATTTCTTCTAATTGCTTGCTTTCACTGCTTTTGTTCTGTATATGGAGATTGATTAATGAAATTATTTGGTGGTTGGTTAATAACTGTTATCATGTTGGTGCTCTTGCAATTGATTGGTTAAGTGCTATTCTGCTTAGAAATTTTCGTAATTTCAGTATTCATTTCAAAAATGGTGTAGTGAATGGTGATATGTGATACGAAAGGAGGTCACGTGAGATGCAAGAGCTCATTAGGAGGGAAATTAAACGACATTTAGCCGGGTGGGTAGACATGTGGGCCCAGAGTTTGTTAAGGCAATTAGAAGCAGAGGAGAGAGAGATAATTCCAGCCATACTCTAGCTGGCTTCTATTGTGAATAAATAGGGGGAATGTAAGAAGGAGAGGCAAGCTGTTAATCAATGAAATCAATCTGTCTTTCTCCCTCTGAATTTCTCGTTATTTCTGCGTTTGACTTCTCCTCGAAATATATTTTCCTAGAGAAGTTCTGTCAATTGGTATCAGAGCCTCACCTCGAGGCCGATTGCTGGAGTTTTCATGATCCTGACATTTTTTTATACTTCGATCAAGTGGATAGTACCACCCTCGATCCAGCTTTACACAATCAAACACAATTGCTCATTCAATTCGGTTGTTGGTTTTCATCCCCAGTCATCAAGCTTAACCCTAAGTAAGGATTCAAGATCTGTAAGCTGGAGTAGAACAATGGCAGTCGTAGACAACTCTAGATCAAATGAAAATCGCCAGTGGGAGGAATTATACCAACAAATGCAATGCTCCATGGAAGATTTCAAAGAACAGCGAGGACGCGTTAATGACCAGATTCAGGAATGACCGGACTGGTGCTACAGATTGCTAATAATGCAACAGTCAGTGGAGAAATCTCTTCCGGTAATTCTAATCAGTCCTTGACTAGGCTTTCTATGATTGATTTTCCAAGATTTGGTGGGGAAGATGTATAGGGGTGGGTGTATAGATGTGAGCAATTTTTTAAAGTCGATAACATTGCTAAAAATTTGAAGCTTAAAGTGGCATAAATACACTTGAATTGTAAGGCTTTGTTATGACGCCAATCTTTTATGAAAAGTAGAAATGAGGGTGGTTGGCCTTGATCGGAAGATTACAAGGGGGTTGTTACAGCCAGGTTTGGGGCTAAACCTTTTGATGATCCATTGACACAAGTGATGAAACTTAAGCAATCTAGAACTATGGAATAATATCAGGAAAGCTTTGATTCCTTACTTAATAGAGTGGATCTACCTGTGGGGTATGCTGTTAGTTGTTTTCTTAGTGGATTGAATAATGAATTCAAAAAACAGTCAGAATGTTTAGACCACAAACTTTACATGATGCTTATTGTTTAGCTAAGCTATAAGAGGCTACTGAGGTTTCTATTGCTAGAAAGGCCAAACCTATATTAGATAAGGTCCACCTGCACAAGACCTATGGGATCTGGGTATAAGAGTTTTTCTCAATCTAGCTCTTCTATGCCCCAGAGATCTCAATACACTATTCCTTATACCAAGAGCAATGCATCTTCTAGCACAGTCCAAACATAAGACTACTAGCAGATCTTTGAGTCCCAAGCATATTGAAGAAAAGAGGGCAAAAAATGTGCTTCTTTTGTGATGACAAATACTTCCATAGGCATAAATGTAAGGCTCAAGGGTACAGGTTGGAAACAATTGAAGAGGAGAATGGAGGTAAGGAGGAAGAGATTGAGGAGACTGAAGGGGGATTAGGGGAAGAAGAAGCAGTTATGTAAGAGGGCACTGAGACACTGTAGCTGTCATTAAGTGCCTTGAATGGCATCAATACTTACCACACTACGAGGGTTATTAGAAAGGTCAAAAACAGCCCCTTGCTCATATTAATAGATTTAGGGAGCACTTATAATTTCTTGGATCTTGCTACAGTTAGGAGGCTCCACTGTGAAATCAAAAAAAATTCCTCCACTGCAAGTAGTGGTAGCAAATGGTCATCACTTACAATACAACTCCATGTGCAAAGATTTTGTGTGGACACTACTGGGATAAAGTTTTTCCATTGATGTCATGTTGGTGTCCTTGGGCAGCTACGAGATGATTTTAGGGGTTTAATGGTTGTCCAGCTTAGGACCTTGTCTTATGGGATTTTAAAAATTGAGAATGGAATTCAACCATAGAGGGAGGAGGGTAGTGTTAAGAGGGACACATAAGTCTAATATGAAGTGGTTGGAGGGTAAGAAATTTCAACAAACCTTACACAAGTTTGCTCATATCTTTCCTATACAAGTACAGACTGCACCAGAACAAATGTAGCCCTTACTTTATTCATCTACAATCCCTCATCGTGAGATACAATAGCCGTTGGATGAATTTGTTGATATATTTGAGGAGCCTAAGGCTCTACCACCACACAGAGAGTATGATCATAAGATTCTTTTGAAGCTAGGAACCTCCCCAATGTAAGCCTTGTAGGTCCCCTACATTACAAAAAGATGCTATAGAGAAGATTGTGCATGCTGGGGTGGTGAGACCCTCTCACAACCCCTATTGCGCTGGTTAAGAAGAAAAATGGGTCGTGAAGACGGTGTGTAGATTACAGGCATATACTATTTTGGACAAGTTTCCAATTCCAATTATAGAAGAATGACTAGATGAACTACATGGGTCGGTGTATTTTCCAAAATTGACTTGAGATCTGACTATCGATAAGTCTCGATGCACCCTGAGGATAAAACAACTTTTAAAACTAATGAACGTCATTATGAGTTAATGGTTATGCCTTTTAGCTTAAGAAATGGTCCTTGTACTTTGCAAGCTCTCATGAATCATATATTTAAACCCTACCTAAGGAAATTTATCCTTGTCTTCTTTGATGATATACTTGTGTACAACCAATCTTTTGGTCAACATTTAGACCATCTGAGGGTCACATTTGATGTGCTTAGGTAGAATACCTTATTTTCCAAGATGAACAGGTGTAGTTTTGGGGTGTAAGAAGTAGAGTATTTGGGGCATATTATATCTGGCAAAAGGGTGGCCACTGACCCAATGAATGTAGCTGCGATAAAGATTACCTACAACTGTCAAGCAACTCAGAGGGTTCTTAGGTCTTACAGGATATTATAGGAGATTTTTCCAAAAGTTTTGTGGTGGAAATTGATGCTTCTAGGGTGGGCATAAGAGTTGTGTTAATGCAAGAAGGCCATCCCCATAGCTTATTTTAGCAAGGCTCTAGCTCACAAGCATCAATCTCTATCTGCTTATGAGAAAGAGCTTATGGCTGTGGTGTTGGCAATGAAAAAGTAGAGACCATACTTGTTAGGGAGACACTTTATTATTAAGACTGATCACTTCAGTCGTAAGTACCTTTTGGAACAAAAATTTACTACTGTTTTCCAGAGTAAGTGGCTTCCTAAGTTGATGGTGTATGAATATGAGATGCAATATAGGCAGGGTAAAGAGAATGTAGCAATAGATGGGTTGTCCAGGCTCTATGGGGTCCAACTTATGGCTTTAGCTATCTGTGCCATTCAGTTCAGATTTATTGGCCACCATAAAAGACTCTTGGATGCAAGATTCCTGGATATATCCGCTCATGCAATCTCTCTCTGTAGACTGTAGGTCAATCTCATTCCAAATATGTATGGCAGCAATTCCTTACTGCATAGGAAGGGTAAGGTAGTGGTGGGAAATGTGGAACCTCTGAAACAACAATTACTGTAATTGTTTCATGACTCCTCAACTGGATGCCATTATGGCATTCAAGTGACCAAGAAAAGACTGGCTAGTGTGTTGTACTGAAAAAGGCTGAACAAGGATGTTAGGAATTAAATTAGTGGTATAAACATGATCTCAAAACTCCAGCAGGGTTGCTCCAACCCCTACCCATCCCTAATGCCATTTGGGAAGATATCTCTATGGATTTTGTGAAGGGCTGCCTAAATCCAGAGGAAAAGACACTATGTTGGTGGTTGTGGACCAACTCAGTAACTATGCACATCTCTTGGCCTTGTCGCACTCTTTTACTGCTGCCGCTATAGCTCAACTGGATGTGGAACACATCTTCAAGCTATATGGACTACCAAAAACTATTGTCTCTAACAGGGATAAAGTATTTTTGAGTAAGTTTTGGCAAGAACTCTTTACTTTAATGAGGGTGTCCTTACATATGTCTTCTGTATATCATCCTGAAAGTGATGGCCAAATTGAAGTCGTGAATAGATGCTTGGAGAGTTATTTGAGGTGTATGACGGGTGAAAAACCCAATGAGTGGTGCTGTGGTTGCTTTTAGCTGAATGGTGGTACAACTCTAATTGGCATTTAGCAATTGGAGTTTTGAGGTTGTCTATAGACAACCCCTGCAATACACATTCCCTACTTAGCAAAATGGAAGCCATTGATAGAAGTTCAAGGGCTCGGGAAGACTGTTTCTGATAAGGAAACGGTAATATATTAATATAGAAAGATCAAAGCTCAGTTGCACAGTGAGCATCAGATAAAATGCTATATATAACCTAAGTATAAACTATCCACACAATCAGGCAGATCAATCAAGGAAGAGCTAAATGTCCCAATTTTTCAAAGAGAATCTTGATGAAATTCTCTTTCAAATGATGAATAGTGGTTTCTATGCTTTCAAAAATTATGTTGTTTCTCTCTCTCCAAGTACTCCAAAGGATGACATGAGGTACAACCATGGCTTCCTCCTTCTTCTTAACTATCCTACCAAAGAAACCCTCCGAAGCGAAAAGATCGTTCCTAATAGAATCAAGAGCAACCCAAGAAATTCCCAAGCAACTGAAAGCCAAATTCCAAAGCACGCTCGCAAACTGACAATGGAGCAATAAATTATCCTTATGTAGTGTTTGGTTAGATGTAATTCACTTTATAATGCAATCAAGTTTGTAATTATATTTTCATTACCTTGTTTGGTTGTATGAGAGCATTGCAAGATAAAAACTATCTTGTAATTGTGATTGCTATAAATTAAGTAACCATAATTGCTTTGCAAAGTTGATTGTATTACATTGTTATTACATTGCACCCAACCAAACATCACATTAGATTCAAAGCCCCTTTTACACGTAAAGCATCTATTCACCTAAATTTTTCCCCTTCTTTTTGTAAGCTATCATACGTTAGTATGCTCCCGTGTTTAGCTTCCCATACAAAGAAAGAAACCTTTAAGATGAGCTTGCTAGGGAAACCTTTTTTAGAATGAACCTCCCGTGTTGAAACTTCCCATCAAGAAGCTTCAAATAAAAAGATCTAACGGTGAAGCACCTCTAAGTGATTAGAACCCACTTCACCCTATCAATTGAAGATTATCCTACATTGGCTTCATTGAGCTTATTTAAAAAGCTTACCAATGAATCATCATCAACGAATTCATCTCAAACAAAAACAGGTGCCCACATATTATTATCAGAGACCTGCTCCCGATACTCAGTAACAGAGGCATTTTTGTCCACCACCAAAACATAAAGGGAATGGGCCTTTCAAAGGAATCTCGCCGCACTATCGATCATGCCAAAAAAAATTGAAGAACCATCTCCTACCTCAAAAGAATAATGTCGAAAGAATCTCCCCCAACCTTTGGAGATATATCTCCAAAGACTATACCCATAAGAGCCCTTCGCAATAGAGGGAAACCATCTGAATCCCTCATCTCCATAGTTGATGGTAACTACCTTTCTCCATAGATTATCCTTTTCATTCATAAATCTCCGCAGCCACTTACCAATAAGGGCCTCGTTAAAGAGTTGTAAGTCTCTTATGCCTAACCCTCCTAATTACAATGGTTACTTCACAATGTTCTGTCTCACAAGATGAAACTTGAAGTCACTCCCAAAAAAGCCCCAAAGGAAATTTCTCTTGATTGCTCGGAAAATTATATTAACATGCTGAAATATCATTTAGCCAAGGCATAGAGGATGATGAAGCAACAAGCTGGCAAGCATAGGATTGATAGGACCTTTGAGGTGGGAGATCTTGTTTATGAGAAGTTGTAACCTTATAGGCAGCAATCTGTGGCTCCTACGACTTCCCAAAAGTTATCAGCTAAGTTCTTTGGGCCTTTCCCTGTGGTTGCTAAAATTGGGGTCGTAGCGTACAGGCTCCAACTCCCAGACAATTCTAGGATTCATCCAGTCTTGCACATCTCTCATCTCAAGAAGCATGTAGGAGCTCATCCTGTGCAAAGCACTCTACCTAAAGTGAATGAAGCTGGAGTGATTGCTACAGTACGTGTGGCAGTATTGGACATGAAGTTAGGCAAGCAAGGCAATACGGCAGTGGTGTATGTTCTTATTCAGTGGTCTATAGGGTCTAGACTTGAGAGAGGAAGCTACATGGGAGTTATACTCTGACATTGAACAAAAGTTTCCAAAATTTGATCTCTAAGCTTAAGGACAAGCTTTGGTAAGGGGGGTGATTGATACGAGAGGAGATGATCACATGAGATGCACGAGCTCATTAGGAGGGAAATTAAACGACATTTAGCTAGGTGGTTAGACTTGTGGGCCCCGAGTTTGTTGAGGCAATTACAAGGAGAGAGGAGAGAGGAGAGAGAGAGAATTCTAGTTATACTCTAGCCGCTTTCTGTTGCGAATAAATAGGGGAATGTAAGGAGAGGCAGGCTGTTAATCAATGAAATCAATTCTCTTTCTCCCTTTGAATTTCTTCTTTGTTTCTGCATTTAACGTCTCCACGAAATATGTTTTTCTAGAGAAGTTTTGTCATTATGTTGTTGAAATTTGAGGCAAAGCCTTTAATTTTGTTTTAATGTGCCATTACCTGGGTTCATGTTTGGCTGAAACTAGCATGTGTTATGTATGAAATTCTTATTTATGTACTTTCTCACCTATTACGCTAGTGTTGATATGAAATATTGCCGCAAGTGTACGGTATCAACTTATAATATGACCTGATAAATATGGGTTGTTTCCAAAAGGATGGTAGGATCAAATTTTACCACTTAATTAGCTGAACTATTAGTGGCTCTACGAAACAGGGGAAAAAAAACAACTATGCTTATAAACTGGCTCAAGATTATTGGACACTAGCTAAATAAAATAAATAAATAAAAATAAAATAACTAAATCAAAGAACAGCAACAAAAATATTAGGATTTAGTTTTCGTCACTTCACAAACAAAACTCAAGCAGCTTTGCCTAATTTTCCCTATGGATTTGAAAAATTAAATAGCAATTAAAAAAAGATATAAATAATGAAACTCTAATGGCAATTAATGCGATGGCAAACAAAATTAAAGGACGTAGGCCAGAGAAAGCTTAATGAAAAGGAAAGAAATGAAGTGCTTATGAACAATAAAAATAAAATGAATACGTCGAGAAGCACATGGCATCAAATGACTAAATACTGAACCAACATTTGCAACTTCATTCAACCCTATGGCTAAAATCTCCATAAAAGCACAAGATAGAGAGAAAGAAATTGCTATTTAACTGCTCAAACTCTAAACAACGGCTTCCTAAGCCCTTAGATCAACAATGGACAGGAACCCATTGGGAATCGAATCAGAAAATAAAAATTGCACTCAGGATTAGAAATTAGAATGAAATTTTATGAAATTTGGAAACCCAACACTCAGAATTGCAGGATTACTCACAATGCTAATGAATTAATTATAGTGAACTAAAGGTAGTGAAATGATAATTGAGCTTCCCCCCCCATCCTTCTATTTATACACACATTTTGCAATGGTATTCAGACTTCAGTTTTCAACTCCTCATAATCCGGGTGATCTGCTAAACCTTTGCCACCCACCTTCTTCAATAGTGAATTTGAGTCAATTTGGGATCTTCTCATCTCACTTGAATGGTCAAACTCAGTGAAAATGAAGGAGGCATTTTCCAGGTCTTTGTTAGCGATTATCAACGAATCTGGCCGTTGAATGATGGGTTATGGGCGAAGATGGTGATGGCGAAAGAAGAGTGTTAGAGCTTTATTTTCATATTTATTCTATACTTATTTTCTTAGATTTTTTTATTATTTGTAGCATATAGTTGCATATTTAGCTGCATTTGTATATTTAGGAAAAAATAATAATAAAAATAAAAATAAGGGTTATTGGACCTAATTTAAGTTATAACTTTAATTATGGGCTAAAATATTAATATTGGGCTAGTTTTTATTTGATATTAATGTGTATTTACTATATTCTTTCTTCCTTATTTTTCAGGTTAAATAGATAAGGAAAGAATTATTAACAACGCTTCAATCCAAGGCAATGAATAAATCAGACATGTTGCGGAAGAAGATAACGTAATATCAAAAATGAAGATTAGGCCAAGAAGATTTCAACCCAAACCTGTATCTTCATAACTAAAAATAAAATAAAATAAAATAAAATAAAAGAAAGCCAGGCACGCATTCTCTCTCCTCTTCACCTCACGTTTTCCTTCATCTTCATCATCAACACCACCTACCTCTTCATCATCAACACCACACACTTCATCATCAGCATCACCTTTATCTTCATCATCCATCACCCACATCACCCACAAACCGAATCCTATATGTGATATTCTATAACCCGTGTCTAACCCCATCATTCCATTATAACTGTGCCTCCAATTCTTATTTTACATATCACCATTGTCTTAGAGTCTTAGACTTTCAGGCTTGATTCTCCCACTCGCATTCATTTTTTTTGGCTCTCATTCAGACTCCAAAAAAAAAAAAGAAGAAAAAAAAAGAGTAAAAGTCGGGAATGACAAGTATCCTTTTGAGCCATGCGCTACTGGGTGCTACCCTTTGAGGTAACACTGCCACTGAAAAGCTTGCTTCTCATACCAGTGAGTCAATAAAGTAATTTATATATTGTCAAGTTGGAATGAGTCAAACTCTGACTAGTCCAGTCTCTAGGGCAATGGTACATACACACACAATGCACTAGGATGGATACATCGTTATTTTAGTTTGTAGGGTGAAAAATGGAGTGTAGATGTCGTGTACAAAGACTCAGAGTTATGGAATGCATGCCTTATTCACATACAACATAATATCCTGGTTTTAAAGGGTGATGTGTCTAGTTGAAATTTTATATTGTTTCCTTTTATAAAAATTAAATAAAATCAAATCAAATAAAAAAATTTTTTTGTCTTCTCTTGTACTTTTTAAAGGTTTTGTGGGTATACTTGCTGGAAGCCCTCACGAGATCCATACTCGTCCTACCGTGGGCCACCTGGAGGTTTAAAGGGCTTGTTGCACGTGCTCAGTGTAATCGTGATCCTTGCAAAAGTGGTTGATTTTGCGTTATTGCTAATAATTTTGTCGAGGGCGACAAAAGTCTAAGTGTGGGGGTATCTGTTAGAGCTTTATTTTCATATTTATGCTATACTTATTTTCTTAGATTTTTTTGTATTATTTGTAGTATATAGTTACTTATTTAGCTACATTTGTATATTTAGAAAAAAATAATAATAAAAATGAGAATAAGGGTTACTGGACCTAATTTAAGTTATAACTTTAATTATGGGATAAAATATTGATATTGGGCTAATTTTTATATTGATATTAATGTGCTATTTACTATATTCTTTCTTCCTTATTTTTCAGGTTAAATGGATAAGGAAAGAATTATTAATAACGCTTCAATCCAAGGTAATGAATAAATCGGACAAGTTGCAGAAGAAGATGACATAATATCAAAAATGAAGATTAGGCCAAGAAGATTTCAACCCAAACTTGTATCTTCATAACTAAAAATAAAATAAAATAAAGCCAGGCACGCATTCTCTCTCCTCTTCACCTCACGTTTTCCTTCATCTTCATCATCAACATCACCTACCTCTTCATCATCAATACCACACACTTCATCATCAGCATCACCTTTATCTTCATCATCCATCACCCACACTACCCTCATCATTATCAACACACTTCATCACCATCATCACCTTCATCACTCCATAAAATCCCTACTCCCTCACCATCTATAAATACCAAACCATCTTCTCTACTACATCATCTCTCTCGGTTCTTCATCAAATCACGATCGCCAACATCAACCATCATCACCTCCACCATCACGATCGCACCCATCATCTTCTCCATCTCCATAACCATCACCATCTGCACCATCACATTTCACGGCAACCATTTTCATCAGTTTCATTTAGGTGTTGTTATATTTTATTTATTTCCTTCAGATGTTCTTGTTTCATTTTGGTGTTGTTATTTAAAAAAAATGTTTGTTTTAGTATTAGTATGTTAAGCTAATTTAATACTTTTACTTAACCTAATATTATAGTTTATCATGTGAAGTTATTCTTTTGAGATAAGTTTTGTGTGTTTAAATTTTTATATTATATTTATATGAATAATCTAAGTTGATTTGGAATAATTGTTTAATATTGAATGTTGAATTATTTTTGTTTGGCCACCTAAATAATTTCAACATTTAAATAATGTTAAGTAGTAACAACTTTTGCCTATTAATGTTAAAAAAATCAACTTAGATCTAAATTACATGAGTCTGTTATTGAGGATTTCATGGTTTAGGTTAAATGAAGTTTTCCTAGAATTTAATGCTTTGAGTTATTAATTTGTTATGCTGTAGAGTAATAAGTTAAATGACTTGAAAAGAATTCATCTTGAGACGTTCTAGGGTATATTAAACAGTAAGGGAAAATATGAGTTGTAGACGTTCTTAACCTACAGTTTAATTGTTCAGCAATTTTCTAATTAAGTGATATTTGTTGTCTTCTGTTCTATATAAATTTTATCATTAGTTTATAATTTTGATGCTCAACAATTTAATTATATAGTTAGCTAGATATTTGAATATTATATCCAATTACCCCCCCAAACTATTGTTTTATAATTGTTTGAGTCATAGAGTTAAATCTTAGTAGTTTTTAGTTTTGTATTTTTTTATGAGAGTATCATTACTTTGTAACTTAAATCTATTTCCTCGTGGGATCGACCCTACTGGCCCTATCTATAGTTCTCAATATTTAATTGCAAGGGTATTTAGGTTATTTAATTTGTAGGCACTGCGACAAGCCTTACAAATTTTGGCGCCGTTGCCGGGGAATTTATTTTTGTTACTAAGTTTTGAATTTATAATCTCATAATTTATTTATTCATTTATTTATTATTATTATTATTATTATTATTATTATTATTATTATTATTATTATTATTATTATTATTATTATTACTACTACTACTACGGTTTGCTTTTGTTTTGAATTTTTTAAGAAAGTAAACATTTCAATTAATTCCTTATACTTATTTCTTTTCAAGTTTATGAACATTGACGAGAGAATAAAACGTATCAACTCTTACGTTGAATTCTTAAATAACGCCACCGCAGAACAGTTACTTGAAATTTTTGTGAACGACGAAGAAGACGAAGAAGAACCACTCATGGCGATTAGGAATTTGAAGGAGTTAGCTGCGCCAAATGTCTCGCAAGAACCGCTTGGCATTGTTTTTCTTGAATTGGAAAAACCATTGAAGCTAAACTCAGGTTTTCTAAATCTATTACCTAAGTTTAATGGTCTGTCTAGTAAAGATCCTCGTATACATTTGAAAGAATTTTTAGTTGTTTGTTTTACTATGAGACCCGATGGGATTGAAGAGGATCAGGTTAAGCTTCGTGCTTTCCCTTTTTCTCTACATAACTTGGCCAAGGATTGGTTATATAACCTTCCTCCTGGATCTGTTACTACTTAGACTGAAATGCAAAAATCTTTTCTGGAGAAATTTTTCCCTACTAGTAGAATTGGTGCTATTAGAAAGCAAATTTGTGGAATTAGGCAAAATTTGAATGAGTCATTATATGAATGCTGGAAAAGGTTTAAAAGACTTTGTACCAGTTGTCCCCAACATCAGATTAATGAGCAATTGCTAATTCAATACTTTTATGAAGGACTATTACCTGATGATAGGGGGATGATAGATGCTGCTAGTGGAGGAGCGTTAGTTGACAAAACACCTACCCAAGCTATGACTTTGATCTCTAATATGGCACAAAACTCACAACAGTTTAATACTCGATCTGAATGGTGACGGGTAGGGTTAATGAGGTTGATACTATTCAACAGCAGTTAGCAGCTTTAACCTCTAAGTTAGATAAGTTGATGACCAGAGAACCTAGTGCTGGAGTAGTATGTGGAATATGCTGTATGGAAGGTCATCCTACTGATGTTTGTCCAACCTTACAAGAGGGGAATGTTAATGCTATGTTTAACCATCAATTCAGAAAGTATGACCCTTACTCCAACACTTACAATGAAGGTTGGAGAGACCAACCTAATCTGAGGTACGGACCACCTAATCCACCTGGTTTTACTCGACCTCAACGTCCAGCTAACCAAACTGATAAGACCACCATTTTGTTAGAACAGTTAATGAAAAAAATGGACCAAGATAAGAAAGAGACAGAGGCGAGATTTAATTCAATGGAAAATGTCCTTAAGTAAATAAGCCAAACCCAATCCACCTTAGGAACCTTAGTGAGTACCATGCAGTCTCTAAGTAGTAATAGGTTGCCTGCCCAACCTTCTACAAATCCTAAGGATAATGTCAGTGCCATAACTTTAAGGAGTGGAAAGGAATTAAGAGAGTCCCATTTGTCTAAGAAAGCTGTTGAGAGTGAGAAAGAGGTGAGCGAGAAAACTAAGATCAAGGAACAAAATGAGGGCGAGAAAGAGAAGGGAGAAGAACCTAAGAGCAAGAAACATCAAGAGATGACTCTAGAGGACTTCAACAGACTCCCCCACTATGTTCCTAAACCACCCTTCCCACATAGATATGCCCAACCTAGGTATGCTAAGTTTCTAAAAGAACTGTGCACCAATAAAAGAAAGCTAAAAGGGAACGAAAAGATTAGTGTAGAGGAAAACTTATCTGCTGTGTTTTAAAAGAAGTTACCTCCTAAGTGTAAAGACCCTGACATGTTCTCTATACCTTGTAAAATAGGTAACAATAGATTTGATAGATGTATGCTTGACCTAGGAGTTTCTATCAATGTTATGCCTAGATCTGTTTATGATTCTCTTAATCTGGGACCTTTAGAATAGACTAGTCTAGTGATTCAGTTAGCCGATAGAAGTAATGCTTACCCTGATGGTGTCTTAGAGGATGTTTTAGTACAGGTTAATGAGCTTGTCTTCCCTACTGATTTCTATGTACTTGACATGGGGGGGAGAATGAACCAGCCATTCTACTTGGCCAACCATTTATGAAAACCTCTAGAACAAAGATTGATGTGCATAGTAGGCAGTTAACCATGGAATTTGATGGTGAAGTGATTAACTTTAATATATTTGAGGCAATGTGATTTCCTACTGATGTACATAATGTGAATGCCTTAGATATATATGAAAAATTGTCTCAAGATGTTTTTGAATTGGATAATGAAGATGTTTTGAATCTGGCTATTACTCATAGTTTGTCTAGTACTGATTTGACTGAATGTGATTATGTTTTATGTGATGAATTGGTTGATGCTATTTATGATTTAAAGTCTTTACAAAGCATGCAATTCCCTTTTCAAGTTGCTAGACCAAAGTTATGTGTTAAAACCATGTCAACCCAAGATACTATTGTTAAGCTTGAATTGAAACCTTTGTCTGATAATTTGAAATATGCACACTTGGGTGATGATGAAACTTTACCTGTGATTATTTCAAATTCTTTAACTGAACTGCAAGAGGAAAAATTGATTAGAGTTCTTAAAGATAACAAGAGTGTAATAGGATGGACTTTAGCCCATATTAAAGGACTAAACCCAACATTATGTATACATAAAATTACCCTAGAACCTGATGCAACCCCTAAAGGAGATCCTTAACGCCGTCTCAACCCTCCTATGATGGAGGTGGTACAAAAGGAAATCTTAAAGTGGTTGGAGGCAGGGGTGATTTACCCCATTGCTGATTCTAAAGTCCAATACATGTAGTCCCTAAGAAAGGTGGTACCACTGTAGTGATTAACAAAGAGGGAGAGCTCATACCTACAGGAGTACAATCAGGTTGGAGGGTATGTATTGACTATAGGAAGCTAAACAAAGTAACTAAGAAAGACCACTTTCCCTTACCTTTTATGGATCAAATGCTAGAAAAGGTAGCAGGTCAATCTTATTATAGCTTCTTAGATGGGTATTCAGGTTACTTACAAGTACCCATAGCTCCAGAGGATCATGATAACACCACATTCACTTATCCTTTTGGTACTTATGCGTTTAAACGCATGCCTTTTGACCTTTGTAATGCACCTGCTACTTTTCAACGTTGTATGATGTCCATATTTTTTGATTTCATCGATAAGATTATGGAAGTGTTTATGGATGATTTCACTGTGCATGGTGACTCTTTTGACCAAAGTTTGCATAATCTGACATTAGTTCTTAGGCGTTGCATTGAATCCAATTTAATTTTGAACTTTGAAAAATGTTATTTTATGGTTGATCATAGAGTGGTACTAGGGCATATCGTTTCAAAGAAAGGTTTAGAAGTTGATAAATCTAAGGTACAAGTGATTCAATCTTTACCTTACCCATCTAGTGTGAAAGATATTAGATCATTTTTTGGGACATGTAGGGTTTTATAGACGGTTTATTAAGAATTTCTCAAAAATTGCTTCTCCGTTATATGCTTTGCTTGCTAAGGATGTTGAGTTTATTTTTAATGATGACTGCAAGCATGCTTTTGAGGAGTTAAAGAAGTGTTTGATTTCACCTCCTATTATTCAAGCACCTAATTATGCCCTTCATTTTGAACTTTTATGTGATGCATCTAATAAAGCCATAGGGGCTGCTTTAGGGCAAAAACAGGGGAAGGAATCTCATGTGATTTGTTATGTCAGTAAGACATTAGATACTGCACAATGTAATTATACTGTTATTGAGAAAGAATTGTATGCTGTTGTATTTGCATTTGAAAAATTTAGATCTTATCTATTGGGTACTAAGATCACTGTATATTCTGATCATACTGTTTTAAAATATTTAATGAAAAAGAAAGAGGCTAAACCTAGGCTAATTAGATGGGTTTTACTCTTGCAAGAATTTGATTTAGAAATCAAGGATAGGAAAGGCCTAGAACACCATGTCGCTGACCATCTGAGTAGGATTCCAACTGCAGAAATTGATAAGGATTCTAATGATTATTTTCTTGATGAACATTTATATGCTATTGTGGAAACTTATCCTTGGTATGTGGACATTGTTAACTATTTAGTTACCAAGACTTTTCCTGCTAGTGTGCCTAAACATGCTAGGGATAGAATTAAATCACAAGCTAGACTATATGTGTGGGATGAACCCTATTTATGGCGTTTTTGTAGTGACCACGTAATTAGAAGATGTGTTGATGATTCTAAAATTTTATCTATTTTGGAGTTTTGTCACACCCGAGAGGGAGGAGGTCACTTTGGTCCTAAACGCACTACATATAAAGTTTTAGAATGTGGATTTTTCTAGCCCACAATTCACAAAGATTGTTTTGAATTCTGTAAAAGATGTGACATGTGCCAAAGAACTGGAAATTTAAGTGATAGAAATCAAATGCCCTTGTATAATATATTTGTGTGTGAAAATTTTGATGTATAGGGTATTGACTTTATGGGCCCATTTCCCCCTTCCTATGGTAACTAATTTATTCTAGTTTGTGTGGATTATTTATCCAAGTGGGTTGAGGCTATTCCAACTAGAACTGATGATACTAAGACTGTGGTTAAACATGTTAAGAAAAATATTTTGAACAGGTATGGGATGCCTAAAGCCATCATTAGTGATAGGGAAACTCACTTTTATAATAGAACTTTGAAGGGTCTACTAGATAAGTTTCATATTACGCATAAGGTTTCAACTGCTTATCACCCACAAACTAATGGTCAAGCTGAGAGCATGAATAAAGAAATTAGAAGGGTTTTGGAGAAAATTGTTAGACCTGACAGGAAGGATTGGAGTGATCGATTAGATGATGCACTTTGGGCTATTAGGACTGCATATAAAACTCCAATTAGGATGTCACCAAACAGGATAATCTTTGAAAAAGTGTGTCACTTACCTGTAGAATTAGAACATGAATCCTCTTGGGCTGTGAAGAAGTGTAATATGGATTATTCGGAAGTAGGAGAGGAGAGGAAATTACAACTGCAAGAATTAGAGGAAATAAGGTTAGAAGCCTATGACAATTCAATCATTTATAAGGGCAAGTCCAAGGCATTTCATGATGCTAAGTTGGTTAGGAAAGAGTTTTATGTAGGAGAAAAAGTTCTGTTATTTCATTCAAAATTGAAACTCTTTCTTGAGAAACTTAGATCTAGGTGGTTAGGCCCTTTTGAAGTCACTCATATCCATCCTCATGGGGCGGTAGAAATTAAGAGTCTTGATACTAATAAGATTTTCAAAGTGAATGGTCACAAGTTGAAACACTTTTATAAAGGAGTGGTTTGTGAAGTTGAGCATATTGATCTGGAAGATCCATGATCGAAAAAGAGTTCGAGTCAACGACAAAAAACAAAGGCGCTACTTGGGAGGCAACCCAAGATTCTTTCAGAGAGTTCTCTTTTCCTTTTGTCTTTCCTTTTTCTTCTTGTTTTGTTCCTATTCCCTGCATTGAGGACAATGCATAAAATAAGTGTGGGGGAGGGAAATTTATATTTAGTTTTAGTTCATTTAGGTCATATCTTTTTCACATTTGTTTCATTTTTTTTTGTTTCATTTTTTTCCCCAAAAAACAAAAAAACAAAAAACAAAAAATGATTTCTGTTTCTTTTGTTTTGGGAAATGCATGCTATTTTGACCAGATTGACTCCCTGAACCTAGTATTAAGTTGTATATAAGTGGGGCATGTATAACAAACCGAATCCTATATGTGATATTCTATAGCCCGTGTCTAACCCCATCATTCCATTATAACTGTAACTCCAATTCTTATTTTACATATCACCATTGTCTTAGAGTCTTAGACTTTCAGGCTTGATTCTTCCACTCACATTCATTTTTTTGGGGCTCTCATTCAGACTCCAAAAAAAAAAAAGAAGAAAAAAAAGGAGTAAAAGTCGGGAATGACAAGTATCCCTTTGAGCCATGCGCTACTGGGTGCTACCCTTTGAGGCAACACTGCCACTGGAAAGCTTGCTTCTCATACCAGTGAGTCAATAAAGTAATTTATATATTGTTACGTGGGAATGAGTCAAATTTTGACTAGTCCGGTCTCTAGGGCATTTGTACATGCACACACAATGCACTAGGATGGATACATTGTTATTTTAGTTTGTAGGGTGAAAAATGGAGTGTAGATGTCGTGTACAAAGACTCAGAGTTATGGAATGCATGCCTTATTCACATACAACATAATATCCTGGTTTTAAAGGGTGATGTGTATAGTTGAAATTTTATATTGTTTCCTTTTATAAAAATTAAATAAAATCAAATCAAATAAAAAAAAATTTGTGTCTTCTCTTGTACTTTTTAAAGGTTTTGTGGGTATACTTGCTGGAAACCCTCACGAGATCCATACTCGTCCTACCGTGGGCCACCTGGAGGTTTAAAGGGCTTGTTGCACGTGCTCAGTGCAATCGTGATCCCTACAAAAGTGGTTGATTTTGCGTTATTGCTAATAATTTTGTCGAGGGCGACAAAAGTCTACGTGTGGGGGTATCTGTTAGAGCGTTATTTTCATATTTATGCTATACTTATTTTCTTAGATTTTTTTAATTATTTGTAGTATATAGTTACTTATTTAGCTGCATTTGTATATTTAGGAAAAAATAATAATAAAAATGAGAATAAGGGTTACTGGACCTAATTTAAGTTATAACTTTAATTATGGGATAAAATATTAATATTGGGCTAACTTTTATTTTGATATTAATGTGCTATTTACTATATTCTTTCTTCCTTATTTTTCAGGTTAAATGGATAAGAAAAGAATTATTAACAACGCTTCAATCCAAGGCAATGAATAAATCGGAAAAGTTGCAGAAGAAGATGGCGTAATATCAAAAATGAAGATTAGGCCAAGAAGATTTCAACCCAAACCTGTATCTTCATAACTAAAAATAAAATAAAATAAGATAAAATAAAATAAAGCCAGGCACGCATTCTCTCTCCTCTTCACCTCACGTTTTCCTTCATCTTCATCATCAACATCACCTACCTCTTCATCATCAATACCACACACTTCATCATCAGCATCACCTTTATCTTCATCATCCATCACCCACACTACCCTCATCATTATCAACACACTTCATCACCATCATCACCTTCATCACTCCATAAAATCCCTACTCCCTCACCATCTATAAATACCAAACCATCTTCTCTACTACATCATCTCTCTCGGTTCTTCATCAAATCACGATCGCCAACATCAACCATCATCACCTCCACCATCACGATCGCACCCATCATCTTCTCCATCTCCATAACCATCACCATCTGCACCATCACATTTCACGGCAACCATTTTCATCAGTTTCATTTAGGTGTTGTTATATTTTATTTATTTCCTTCAGATACTCTTATTTCATTTTGGTGTTGTTATTTAAAAAAAATGTTTGTTTTAGTATTAGTATGTTAAGCTAATTTAATACTTTTACTTAACCTAATATTATAGTTTATCATGTGAAGTTATTCTTTTGAGATAAGTTTTGTGTGTTTAAATTTTCATATTATATTTATATGAATAATCTAAATTGATTTGGAATAATTGTTTAATATTGAATGTTGAATTATTTTTGTTTAGCCACCTAAATAATTTCAACATTTAAATAATGTTAAGTAGTAACAACTTTTGCCTATTAATGTTAAAAGAATCAACTTAGATCTAAATTACATGAGTCTGTTATTGAGGATTTCATGATTTAGATTAAATGAAGTTTTCCTAGAATTTAATGCTTTCAGTCATTAATTTGTTATGCTGTAGAGTAATTAAATGACTTAAAAAGAATTCATCCTGAGATGTTCTAAGGTGTATTAAACAGTAAGTAAAAATATGGGTTATAGACATTCTTAACCTACAGTTTAATTGTTCAGTAAATATAATACGTGTATCGATGATTAAGTAACGGAACATGGTAAACTATATATCCTAAGGTTAAGCAAGTTTCTAATTGAGTGATATTTGTTGTCTTCTCTTCTATATAAATTTTATCATTAGTTTATAATTTTGATGCTCAACAATTTAATTATATAGTTAGCTAGCTATTTGAATATTATATCCAATTACCCCCCCAAACTATTGTTTTATAATTGTTTGAGTCATAGAGTTAAATCTTAGTAGTTTTTAGTTTTGTATTTTTTTTATGAGAGTATCATTACTTTGTAACTTAAATCTATTTTCTCGTGGGATCGACCTTACTTGCCCTATCTATAGTTCTCAATATTTAATTACAAGGGCATTTAGGTTATTTAATTTGTAGGCACTGCAACAAGCCTTATAAAGAGGTAGGTGGTTTCATTGACTATGCAAAGAAGATGGAGAAGATAAAGGGATTTGTGAATTTGGGGGTCTAGAGGTGGAGATGGAATGAAAGGGAGGACGAGCAGCGTGAAGAGGGGGGGAGGGATTAGATCTAGTAAATGGCACATGGTCAATAATACAGATTGGAAAACTGGGCCATGACTTCAAAAGTTCACTTTTTTTTTTTCTTGATCTTTGTTTTTTTTTTGAATTTTTTATTCACTTACAAAATAAATAAACATGAATAAAAATTAAAATTTAACAATTATCACAAGCATAAATTAGGTAAATACGGGAATAAAAATGTATAAAATTTTGACTGAACAGATTTCCCCACCCTTAGATGTTGCTTGTACTCGAGTAAAATCAAACAAAAATCCTAGAAGAAGCAGAAACAAATGAAATACAAAAAAATCCTAACTCACTTCGCATGAATCATGGTTGCTTTTAGTGTATGCAACAAGCCCTTTAAACCTCTAGGTTTTCCCTAGTGAACGAGCAAGGCCTCGTGAAAGTTTGTAAAAGATACAACAACAACAACACCTCTCAATGTGGGTCCTGCTTTCGCGGGGTATGGGGAGATCCAAATCTAGGCAATCTTACCTCTACCGACATTCCTATCCGTAGAGAGGCTGATTTCAAGAGACTCACAAAAAAGGATTTTGTGAAAATATTTTATAGAGGAGAGATTTTGTGAAAACATCTAATGGGCAAATTAGGGACACATATCAAGGAATGTCCAAGATATATTAAAAGGACTAGTTGCTGAAACTATGTAGTATACAAACAATCTATTAGAGGAAGGTGATATACCTCAACAGCCCGGGATGAGTAAATGATTACTCCTCCCAGAAGAAAGTACTATCTGCATACGAACACGACCTGCGAAAAAAACCACTACCAGCACTATGACACTACACCAAAAGACAACTACGGGGTGGATTCTCTGTGATCTAGGATCCTAATCCTATCCTGCCACTGTTTCCTATGTATAAGGGCAAAATCTTTAAGAAGGAAAAAGAAAAGTGAGAAAAGAAAATCTTTTTGGGTTTTTTTTTCTTTCATTGCACAAATGTATAAGGGCAGACAATATAGGACTCTAACCAGATATATCACTCTTATAGCTTAGATATTAGCATGTATATAAACAAGATGTACACTCTAAGACTCTAGGTCCTCACTGATGACATACACACTCCAAATTCTTACCCCACAAACCAACATAACAATATATCCATCCTAGTGCCTGGTCTGCAAGTATACCATCACCCTAGGAGTTAGGTTAATCAGCATTTGATTTAGTCCCACTTGACTAGACATAAATTGCTTTATTTAACTCACTGATATAAGGAGTAAGTTTTTTTTAGTAGGAGTATTGCCTCAAAGGATAACACTCAGTAGCGCGTGTCTCAAAGCGTAGCATTTCATTCTCGACTCTATGAATCCTTTTTTTCCGATCTTTTTTGAATGCAAATTGAAAGCAAAAGCAAAAATAATTACACAAAGACAAGTGGGAAAATCAAATATGAAAGCCTAGTAGTTTAACACCTTAAGACAATGGTGATGTGTAAAGTAAGGATTTGACTCAACGTTATAATAGAGTGATGAGGTTAGAATTGTGGCATAGAATATCGCACTTAGGACCTACTTTTATAATGTATATCCTAACTATATACTACCTAATGCTAAGTTACAAAGGGTCAGGCCAATCAAAATAGTACACATTCCCCAAAATAAAGTAAAATAAGAGAAAAAAAATTTTTAGTATTTTTTCTTTTTTTTAAATAGTAAAAACAAAAGCTGTCACCCCCACACTTGAACAATGCAATGTTCTTATTGCATGCGGAAGTATAAGAATGAAAATCACAAAATAAAAAAATGAAGAAAAGAAAAGAAAAGAAATATATACACAAAATAAAGTTTTATGCAAAGGAACAGGAGTACTTGGTTGAATGCTAGATGTATCAAAGCCGATCGCCATATAAGACTCTGGTTTGTAGAGCATTAGACACTGTACTTCGCCCTCCTCTGTAGGTAGCCTATCCTTTCACTTTAAATGTGTACCATCCTGTATCTTTATAGCATCCTAAGAAAAAAATATGAGAAATAAGGAAACGATCAGTTCAACGAGATCTCAACTTACCTGAAAAATGTTTAGTCTTGAGTCATAAAGCAACACCTTTTGTAATTCTGACCTGGGAAGAACCCCTCTATGTGATTTGTCTATTGGAAACTTCCACCTGACCATTAGTCTATAGATGATAGGCAGTGGCTAAACGATGGATGATTGAGTACTCTTTCAACCATGCATCAAAAGAACGGTTGTCAAATGAGCACCCTGGTCACCAATGATAGCCCTGGGCATGCCATACATAAAGAAAATGTTTTCCCTAAGGAATTTGACAACGATTGTAAAACCCTGAAAAATCAAATTGGAAGATCTTGTAACATGGACTATCCCTCGTCATTGAAGTCGTTCTAAACCTCTTACGCCGCGAGTTGTGTCTTTCAAATTTTTTTAAAAAATATTTATTTTTCATCCGAGATATTTTTGTTTTCCTCGATTTAAATACTTGCGTGTTATTGTTCGTAACTCAATAATTTACTCCTTTCATATATTTTTCCCTCCCATCTATTTTATCTTGAAATTTATTTTTTTTTTCATCCCAAACTCACCCAAATCAAACCCTAGAATGTATTTTATTTTCTTTCCTTTTTCTTCTATTTCCTTTCCTTTCCTTTTCTTTTTTTCCTCTTTCCTTTTTTTTCTTTTCTTTTCCCCCTAATACCGGCCTAAACCCTGATCCCCCTGCCAACCGGTCCCCTAAACCCTAAACCCCCCTCTCAAGTCATCTCTTTCTCTCTCTTCCTCTCGTGTTCTCCCTCTCTCGTAGCCTTTCCCTCTCATTCTCTCTCTTCCTTGGTGGTAAGTGGGGTGCATCCCCATGCACCCCATGCATAAATATCCCAAAATCTTTGTAGTTTTTTTTTTTTTCAAGATTTCATGGTTTATGTGAATTTCGAGTAGGAAACATTAAATTTTATTCTTATTGTGTTTGTTTTTAGATTTAAAGCCCAAAGAGTTTGACACTCAAATCACTTCTCTTCCGAATTTATATCAAGGAAAGTGCGCAATATTTTCTTGTATTATTGGCATCAAATTATAGGTTTTCCTTGACTGAGGTTACTTGGGTTAGGGAGAAGGTCATTATATTTTTACATTGGGTTGTCATGAGAATTAAAAACGTGGTTATTGGAGTGAAGAGATCAGATCTTGGGTTGAAGTTTGATAAGAACATGCCACTGTTAAGGACAGAAATATGCACATAACTTTAAACATTAGTTTCCATTGATCTACTAGCCTAAAAATCGCGAAAATTGGAGGGTAGATGGGCCAAGATGTCCTCTACACTACGCCTTTTGAATAAAGGGATTTTGACTTTTGTGGAGGGAATTATGGTCTGTTTACCAGAGACTATCAAAATCGAGATAGTCAGGAATAGTTGGCATGTTTAAGATTTTTAACCTAGCTATGGCATAAATTTGCACGATCACCAAACACGAAAGTTATAGTAGACAAGCATATTGGGTAAGAAGTCAAAATTTGGAGGTCGGGTGTTAAAGTTATGGGGTTGGAAATTTGAATTAGGAATTAGGGCAGAACCTACCAGACCGGAAATAAGGCTGCACTGACTTTAACTTTAGAAATTTACCTAGGGCAGGTCTATTTGCCTAAAATTGTGAAACTTTTAGGGTAGATGTGTTGGGATATACTACTAAACCCCATTTTCGAATCGAGCAATTTGGGTTAGCATGACCAAAGTTATGGTCAATTTACCTAAAGTCTGTCCAGACCAAGACAGTCAGCGACATAGCTAAAAGAACTAAGGAAACGACCTAACTTGGGCCAGAACCAGTGAAACCCTAAACATCATAAATGTAGAGGACGGGCCAAACTTTTTGTATAGGGCTAGAAATTAGAATTTGGACATTGGGAGCAGAAGTTATGGGTTCTGGAAATGGGCTCAGATTTTGGTCAAATCTAGTTCCTGATTGGGCTTCAGATTGGGGGCCTTAAAGGTAAGAGAAAAATTCTACAAGAATGTTGGAAGTAAGGGCAGGGCTAGGGGGTGTAGTTATTTGAGTTTGAACTGAGTGTGGACTATACGTTGGCCCAGGTGTGGAGCAGTAAGTTCGAGATAGTAACCGAGTCCGTAACTTGTACGACATCCAGGTAACAATCATGCCCTAACCCTTCCACGAGTTATTTGAAATCGTACATGCTTGAACATGATAAGAATTGCCCTGTATACTATTTGAATGAAATTAAAGTATGAGTTCATTGAATGTGGTTGCGTAGCAGTGTCTGAATGATTCATATATTAAGGAATTGCGACTTGGTAATGTCGTGTTGGGAATTCAATATTATTTGAAGTGCTGATGTCCTTGGGGAGATGGGTTGAGACTGAATGAACCTTCATGCTATATCAATTTGTAATAAAGAGAAAGGTAACAGTATCTGTAAAGGCTAAATTGGATGAGATTTAATCTGACTGTATTGATTGAAGGTCATTAGCCTTCGCTGGGAAACTAGTGCATGCGTGTGAGCGACCACATCCCCTACTGGGACGTGGGCTAGGTTAATGGTAACCATCCCTGATGATGGTAGACCAGGAAAGGGTTAAGCAGTAACCGCCATAGTAAGCGGTAGGTGAGGAATCGAGTTAAGCGGCTGCTTGAACCCAAGCGCAGGCCAAGAGACCCAGTGGGGTCGCTTACCTTAAATCTGACTGTTGTGATCTGGATTATTGATTATAAATGTTCATCACTAAAATTTGGTTAATCATGGGAGCCTATATTGATAAGAAATATGTCCTGGAAGTCTTGCTGTTTCCCCTACCCCTTAAAATGTTTTGAAAATGGATTTATGTGCATAATTGATTGTCAGAGGTGATTGTTTATTGAGTTTTTCTCACTTTTATAAAATATTTTATTTTCAGGTGATTTAGTTGTGCATGGGACTGGAGAACCGAAAATATTGCAAGGTCCTGATGCTTGAGTGGAAGAAGATGCAAGTTGAATAGTTTTCTTAGAACAAAGACACTGTTAATAGCTGTTTAAAATTTATTGTGACATCAAAGTTGAACCCTTTGTTAAAGTTGAAGTGTTATTCAGGAGTATTGTATTAATTGTTCTTGATATCCAACCTGGTATTTCCAAGAAGGAAATACGGCGGTAACACCTCAATTCAGGTTTTGCTGCTACGTAGAATAAGGATTAGTAATAAAGAATTAAATTTAGAAACCCGGGGTTTTACAAAGTGGTATCAGAGCTCAGGTTGACTGACCTGAAGACTCACCTAAAAGACTGTAAGGATTAAATACTAAAACTGGTAAACCTAAGGACTGCTAGGACAGTGAGTATAGAACGGGGCAGGGAATGTACGTATTTGCATGTAATATTAAGTAAATGCATGATTATGGTTTGGATGCATATATTATGTGCACTTACTTTGTGTAGGAATGGAGGGCACCCAGCACTGTGGTTGTGTAGGAGGTGCTTGTTTGCATGAGCAGTTAGCTAAGAGATTGGGCCAGGGAGTATGGGAAAACATTCGACATGTGAGGTGGGTATTAGCCAGATATCTAGAGGATGCACCCCACAGCTGCTTCAGGATTGAGGACAATCGGGTGATCTTTCTACTGTTGACTTTGAAGGGAGACCTTAAGTGGCGCTACGGAGTTGACGAGCTGCACCCCTGGGCTCGTGATCATTGCCCATGGGGGATGTGCTGTTGGTGTGACTGAGAGCCTATAGGGATGAATATAGTCAACCTAATAAACTACTTGAGACTGGAGGGACCCCACGATTTAGAGCGTATACCCACAGCTAGTAAGGAGAATGCCCCACCCTGGGGAGACGAGCTCACTGATGAGAAGGGAGCCTCTAAGGAACAGGGAGATGACCCGACTAAGGCAGTTCCAATAGAGGAGGCGAAACCTGAGGAAGACCCCCTAGTGAGAGGGACCCCATGGAGGAGGAGGATCCCGAGGTGGACCTGAGGAAGGCCGTAGTAAGAAGGGACCCATGGAGGAGGAGGATCCCGATGAGGACCCGAGTGAGCGGGAACCAATGGAAGAGAAGGACCCTAAGGAAGATTATGAGGTGAGTGAGGGACAGCTGATTGAAGACCTTGAGGGAGACTCTAGTGAATGCGAGACGGAGCATATCGAGAAAGAGAGCCCTTAGGGGGATCAGGAAGAAGGAGGAAGGGAGTTCATTAGGCAAGATGACCAAACCAGAGGACCAGAAAGCTTGGGCGAAGAGATCGATTATGTGGAGAAGAGGGGTGAGTCTGGAACCGGGATGAACCGCTGGAAGCAGAGCAAATGTGGTCGGATATGTGGGGGTACCTGTCCACTGGATGCCCCTGAACATAGAGGTGCTCAAAGTCTGTTAACAGGATTTTCGGTTAACTGAAAACCGATTAACCGTTTTTTCGGTTTGGGAAAAATGCGAACTGTGAACTGAATCAAAATTATTGGTTAACTAGAAATCGGTTAACCGAAAAAACCGGTACAACAAAAAGCCGAACTGTAAGCCGAACCGAAATATCCGGTTAACGAAATTTCGGTTTGGTTAACTGAAATTTCGGTTCGATTTATGGTTAACCGAACCCCATACACCTAAATTTACATTTTTTTATGGTTTAGAAATTTAATTACTATTTAGTATTTACTATTTATGTGCTGCCATTAAAAAAAAAAATCGGTTCGGATCGGTTAACCGAAAAATCTTCCCCGCTGGACCGAAACAGAACCGTGAATCGGAGAAAAAAATCGGTTTGGTTAACCGAAATGAAAATTTCATAAAATTCGATCCGGTTAACCGGTTTTTCGGTTCGGTTTTTTTGATTTTTCGGTTCGATTTTTTTTGCTCACCCCTGCCTGAACATTAGAAGTTCATAGCATTTAGAAACCTTTATTGTCTTTTTCTTTTTCTCTAAGGCAGTATTGTTAGTTATCTTTCTGATTGTGTTATTAAACCATTGTGGGCTAACAAAGTGGTAAACGGTGATGTAATGAAAAGTATTAATATTGAAATTTTTTGTAATAAAATCTCCTCGAATTATCTGAATACCAACGTTCTTTGTTGTGAAAGATGTGAATCATGTGAACGTGAAGCCTATATGATGTGAAATGCATGAGCATGTGATGTGGTGAAGTGCTGAAATCGAACACCTGTCAAATGTTGCATGATGCACTAGCATGTACTGTATTATTGAACTCTAGTAGTACGTAGGAAATGAACTATTAGGAGGGGAACTAAATCCAACTTATTTCCTGAATGGGATACCGGGAAACAACAACAAATCTCAAACCGAATCTCACCATGCTGCGAGAGTCCCTATGAATCAGAAAGTTAACATGTCGACCCTCC
Organism: Carnegiea gigantea; assembly: GCA_029747015.1. Lineage (NCBI taxonomy): Eukaryota > Viridiplantae > Streptophyta > Magnoliopsida > Caryophyllales > Cactaceae > Carnegiea > Carnegiea gigantea. The sequence continues at coordinate 164,943 of JAKOGI010001496.1, forward strand.
GGAACGGCTGGAGGCCATACGCCCTCGGAACGGGAATATGTCTCGCAGTCAGGGAGACGAGACCAAGTCGCCTGCTGGAATGGACCTCACTAACCTGCTACTGTTGGAGCTGCTACAGAAGTAAGGTTAGTAGTTGCGGCTTCAGAATGAACAACTACAAAAGCCAATGGAGGTCTGGGAGAAAGAGGATCGAAGAAGATAATTCTTACATGTTCAAGAGGTTCACAAGCTACCACCTGCTCATCTGTGATGGCACCCCCGACCTCAAGACCTTTGAGGACTGGATTAGGGGTATGGAGAAACTGTTCGGCGCACTCCAATGCCCCGAGGAATGGAAAGTGGGGTAAACTGTATTTTACCTGAAGGATAAGGCCGACCTATGGTGGGCCACAGTGAGGGAGAGACAATATGAGCCTGGGTTTGATTGGGACATGTTTAGGGAAATGATCAAGGATCATTTCTACCCCGTCTCCCTGCAAAAGCCTAAGGAGGGCGAGTTCATGCAACTACAACAGGGGAACATGAGCGTACTTGAGTACACCTCGAAATTAATGGAGCTCTCACGATTTTCCCCAGCTTTTGTAGCTGACGAAAGGCTGAAGATGAACCGGTTCAAGGCCAGGCTGAACCCCACCCTTAAGGAGAGGATGTCGGTACGTCAGTACACCTCTTAAGTTGACCTATATGACATTGCGGTCAACGTGGAAAAGGTGATGAAGAAGCGAAGTAACTATTTCAACGAGCAGAGGGGAACTAAGAGAAAGGGTGATAACCGAGGTAACTTTCAGCCGTAGGAGCAATACCGTCGACCTGCCGAAAATCGGTACACAAACTATACTCATGGAGGCCAACACCCCAATACACGTTCTAAGATAACCTGCAATGCCTATGGGAAGTCGGGGCATTATGCTGGGGAGTATCGATCGGTCAAGAGGCGTTTCTGCTGCAGAAGCCCTCAACACCAAATTCGGGACTGCCACTTCCCCTACGTCGTACCAGCTAAGGATAGGGACAAAGTTAGGGACAAGGACAAGGATAGTGATGCCAACAACCATACCAGAATAGGGGTTGGGAGGCGGTCAAAGTTAGAGTCTATGTGAAGCGTACTAAGGAAGCAAAAGACACTTCAAATGTTGTGACGGGTACTTTCTCTATCCTAACTCAATCAGTAGATATTTTGTTTGATTCGGGTTCCACGCACTCCTTTATTTCTGTTAAACTGGTTAAGTCATTAGGATGAGTTCTCACCCGTAAATCTTCATTGCTGTATGTGATTATCCCTGATGGAAAGACCATGACGTTTGAGGAGCTATACGAGGACTGTCCTCTTGGAATGTATGAGTATGAATTTCTGGCAGACTTTATAGATTTGAGTTGACAGATTTTGGGGTTATCTTGGAATGGACTGATTAGCTAAGCATCAGGCTCAAATAGACTGTCCAAGATGAAAAATCACCCTAAAGGGACCCAATGAGGAGAAGGTCATACATTGGTCAGAGACCGAGAGCGGGAGTGAAATTGATTTATGTGATGCAAGCCCACAAGTTGTTAGGCATTCCAGTAGTCAGATAATTTCCAAATGTGTTTCCAGATGAGATTCCCGGTACGCCACCCCTTAGAGAGGTGGAGTTCTGTATCGACCTAACCTCTGGAGCCACACATATCTACAGGGCGCCTTATCGGATGGCACCGGTAGAACTTAAGGAATTAAAGACACAGTTGGAGGAACTCTTGGAGAAGGGGGCATTTTTCAAAATAAACCTTCGTTCGAGGTACCATTAATTCATAATCCAGGATGAGGATATACCTAAGACTGCCTTCCGTACCCGGTACAGACACTATGAATTTGTGGTGATGCCACTTGACCTCACCAATGCTCCCGCAGCATTCATGGATCTCATGAACATGGTCTTCAAACCCTATTTGGATTAATTCATGGTGGTCTTGATAGACAACATCCTAATTTACTCGAGCACTCCAGAGGAGCATACCCACCATCTACGGACAGCCCTGGAAGTATTAAGGAAAAATGAGTTGTACGCCAAATTTTCAAAGTGTGAGTTTTGGTTGAACAAGGTGGCCTTTTTGGGACACGTGGTATCCAATGAGGGAGTATCGGTGGACCCCAAAAGATAGAGGTCGTGACAAACTGGTCCAAACCTAAGAACCCGACAGACGTAAGGAGTTTCTTGGGTTTGGCGGGGTACTATCATAGATTTGTCCAAAATTTCTCAAAAATTTCCACCCCGCTCGCCAACTTGACCAGGAAGGTTACTAAGTATGAATTGACAGAATGGTGTGAAGAAGCGTTCCAAGAGCTTAAAAAGAGACTGACGAGTACGCTAATACTGGCCTTACCTACTACTGATAGAGAATTTATGGTGTATAGCGATACCTATAGTAATGAGTTGGAGTGTGTGCTACTGCAAGAGGGGTTGGGGCATTACAGATCTCTGGCCTCGATTGTCCTGGTCGGTATAACCTCCAATCACTTAGATGCATAATCTACACCAAAGAGAATATACTCATTCCTAAAAAAAAAAGATGGAAATGGTTCCATGAAATCGATGCACCAAACATCAAATATGTTAAGAATAATTATTAGGTTAAGGGGTACTATATCTCTTCTATTGATTTTCTCAAATTGTTGATACATTGGGTAGCTTTTACAATACAAATGGGCGTCTTTGAACAAGGTAGGCCAATATAAATCACACTGAAGGACTTTGACACCCGTTTTCAACCCGTTAAAATGCCCCCTATAAGTTTAATCGTAGCAAAAAGCAATGACACTTCTAATCTCATTATCAAGGATACACCTCTTAAAACTCTGATCAAAACAAAATTTGAATAGGGTCATCCCAATAGAAAAATTTCAATTTTCAACAGATGAAAGAATCAATCTCTTTATGCTTACTCTAAACCAGAGGTATCTCACCAATCACTAAGTAATTGACAATGTCAGCTTATCATGGTGTAGATTGAACCAAACCATAAGTACCTGCTTATCGAAGAAGTACTCAAAAATAGGGGACTCTTTTGCTTTTTGCACAATGAGCTGGGATAAGAGGTTAGCAACCAGGTTTTCATAACTCTTTCCATCCCAAATCTCACAATCAAATTCCTACAAGAGCGAAATCCGCCTAAACAACTTAGGTTTTTCATCCTTCTTGGAGAAGAGATGCGCAAGTGCAACATGCAAAATCACATGGCAACCAACCAAATGGGGCCAACAATTTTCAAAACCGAACACAATTGCCAAAAAATCTTTTTCAATCATGGCTTATTTCAATTGGGCCTTATTCAAATTTCTAAGTATGACTAGCATAATATATGGCATGAGATTTCTTATTTATAATTCTATATGTCCTAAAACAATCTTTACATGAAGCATCACACATCAGCTCAAATGGCTATCTTCATATGAAAGGGCATAGGACACTCACAGAAGTTAAAAGGCACATCCTAGGCTTAACGGCTAGTCAAAGCCTTGGCAATTTTTCTAAAATCCTGGATAAATTATATATAAAATCCTACATGCCCTAACAATAACCTAATATCTTTCACACAAATGGAAGGGGGAAGATTGGCAATTAAATCAATTTTTACTTTCTCGACTTCAATCTCATCATGTGAAATTCATTTCTTTACCATGAAATGACAGTTTCCTCAGTTTAGAGTCAAATTTTTCTCGTTGCATCTATGCAAAACTTTTATCAGATTGACTAAATAATTATCGAATAAGGAACCAAATAGACAAAAATCATCCATAAACACTTCAATGCATTGCTCAATCATGTAACTGCATGAAAAGTGGCATGAGCATTACAAACACCAAATGACATTCTACTAAAGCCAAAAGTACCAAAGGGGCATGTGAAAGTGGTCTTGTCTAGTCCTCAGGTGCTATGGCGATGGTGTAGCCAGAATACCCATCCAAAAAATAGTAGTAACTATGTCAAGCTAACCTCTTAAACATTTGGTTCATAAAAGGCAAAGGAAAGTTGTCTTTCTTAGTGGCTATATTCAATTTTCTATAGTGAATGCGGACACACCACCCAGACTGGACTCTAACAGGGACTAACTCATTCGTATCATTCCTAATCATGGTTTTATAATGTTCTTCTTAGAAACAACTTGAATGACTTGCTATTTAGAAATGGGATAGATTATCATATGATCCTAACCATTTTGGGCATGTTCTTTTATTGGTAAATCCCAATATACCTACTTCAAACAACTTCAAATCCACTTCAATATATTTTAAGCCACTTCAACAAAAAAATATTCCAACTTCAACAAATTCAACGCACTTCAATCAACTTCAACCTTCTCTTCAACTCAGTTCAACCAATTTCAACCCATCTCCTTCAAAATTTTCACAATTTGCAAATTATTATATAAAAAGCATACGTATAAAAATTCTTTCAATAAAAAATTAAAAAAATATCATAAATATTTTTTTATGCAGAACGTCATAAATAATTATCTTATCAAAAATATTAATTTTTCTTTATTAGTTTAAGTTTTTTGTGAATAATTAGTTTAAGTTGTGGGACTTTGAAAGTAGTAGATCTAAACTTAGAAGTTGGGAAAGTTTGGTCTACCCAAAGAGGAGCATGCCTCAAGGCGTTGTTGTTGTAGATGACCTAAGAGAGCGATGGTTTGGCCCTGAACAACATGGTGGCGACGTCGCTGATGTCTGGCAAGCAAAAAGGGCGGCATTTGGTAGAGTGAATGGGGGAGGGGGTCGTCTGGGTAGAGCTAGGGGGCTGCTAGGGGAAGTGTTTGGAAAATCGAAAGTTGTGTGAAAGTTGATTCCCCTGGGATTGGATGTAGATAAGATATGGCATACTTTATTTTTTCCTCAAATTATAGTTTTAGCTTTTTTTTACATCGTGCTAAACTTGAGTTATATATTTATGTTTCACATCAGATCAAGTCCTTGTTTTTTTAGCACATTGGGAAAAGAAGCAGCAGGTTTAATGAACCCGCTTCACATTCGAAGCCTGAGATGTGTTATTTCCCTTCTTAGACTTATCCAGCTTAGTCTCCTTAGTGTCAACTAAGTCAGTAGGCTAGGAAGGGGAAATATTGATCAGGGGCCATCAGTAGCATTCCTAGAAGAAGAATCATTCTAAAGGAAAGTTGGTGGAGACAGAGATGGAGAATTTATAGGAACACCCATAAGATCGTTCAAGTTATGATCAATTAAACAACTTGAACTCATTGAAGTTATCACATTAACCTTTTTCACATTATCTTGGATTGGTAGGCGCATCGAGCATGGACCTACATTCGGGTTAGACTTTGGGTGACTAGGAAATGTTCCCTTCTCCCTATTGGCAGTGACCAACAGAAACAATTGTTCTTCCATTGTCCTCATTACCTTTTCTAAGCTATTATGTGATTTCTCTGGATTATTAAGTATATCATTATTCTCATTATAGCTGGGATGTGACTGTGTGTGGGAAATAGGGGGAGAGGGGAGGAGGCTACGTAGGCGCTCCTTGGTAGCCTTGGTAGGGTTGGATAGAGTTGTTTCCAGGAAACATTCCATGGTGCTAGGACCTTATAAGTTATGACTTTGACTCCAATAAACGTTTTGATAATTCCACCATCTCGGATTGTAGGTTAGTGCAAACGGGTCATTTTTTGGGTTTTGATGGGCCATGTTCACTAAATAATCAAAACAACGAGAACATGTCATAGAAGCACTTTGAATAACCTGAGGTTACTGAATAGTCAACCCCTTTAACTGATTCTTTGGAGCTACAAACCTAAACTCTATATTGCTCAAATTTGATACCGCATGCATAGGCCCTCTGGCATCGTGATTCTAAAACAATTTCATTCCTCAATTTACCAGTTTTGCAATTAAGGAAATATTTTCTCAAGAAAACTTTAATGAAGTCATCCCAATTAGAAATAGGCAAACTATATGTCAATCACTTGACATTATCTTTTAATGCAAAAGGAATGAATGTCATTTTAACCACATTAATTTGCACACTATGAAAATATGTCATATTACACACTTCTTCAAATTCACTTAAAAATAAATAAGCATCTTCAAGTCCATTGAATTTAGGAAGCATTTGAATGTATTATGGTTTCAGTTTAAGGTTCACATTAGCAGTTAGGCTGAGTAGATTGAAACATAAAGGTAAGGTTGACCGTGGAGGGTAAAAGATCTCATTCAAAGCCCTTTTATTTCTATCTTGTCCAACATTGTTTTTAAAGAACAAATTCAGGTTCAGATGGGTCCTAGTGAGTGTTCTTCTTTTGGGCTCCTTGATCCAAACAATTTTGCAAATCCCATTCCCACAATTCGTATTTTTGGTCTTTTATTTTTTTTGACAAGAAAATAAATATTTTAAAAAAGTGATCTAAATACAACAATTCAAATAAAAATGAAATGAGTCACAAAACTAACAAAAGACTCAATTATAAACAAAACTAGTAAAGCAAAAAGTGGTCAATTGAAAACTCACCATCATCGACAACGACGCCCAAAACTTGTTGATATGAAATGTTACTGCAAGCGCATGGTGTCAACTTGAAGTGTGATCCGACAAATACAAATTGTAACCGCAAAGATGGCAGAATCTAATTTAAACACTCAATTAACTTAACTATTATTGACTCTATTAAAGAGAAAAAATTAACGTCTATGCTTATAAATTGACTCAAGAATATTGAACACTAGCTAAATAAAATAACTAAATAAAAACAACGCAAATAAATAAAAGAATGATAATGACAATATTAGGATTTACTTTTTGCCACTTCAGAGACAACAGTCAAGCAACTTTGTTTAATTTTGTCCATATGGGCTTTGAAAAATTAAATGACAACTAAAAAAATGTAAATAATGAAACTCTAGTGCCAATTAATGTGATGACAAACAAAAGTTAAGGACTTGAGCTATAAATAATACATGAGGCTAGAGAAAAAGGAATGAAAAGGAAAGAAAAAGTGGGGTGCTTATGAACGAAAAAAACATTAAATAAAATAAATCAAACAAATCAAGTATTGCAGGTCATCAAAATTGAAGTAGGGCAATAGTACCATTAAAAAAAACAGAGTGTGAAAAATGACAAAGAGAGGAATCAAACAACTAAATATTGAACCAAAATTTGCAATTTTATTGAACCCAGTAGCTAAATCTCAACAAAAGCACAAAATAAAGAGAAAGAAAGTACTATTCAACAACTCAGAACTCTAAGCAATGGCTTCCCAAGCCCTTGAACCAATAATAGAAAGAAATCCAGAAATTTAAATCCAACTTGAATCAGAAAACTACACTCATAAATTGGAATGAAATTTTATGAAATTTGAAAGCCCAACACTCAGAATTGCAAGAGAGCTCACAGTAAAATCGAACTAAAGCTAGTGAACTAATACTCGAGCTCCCCCCACCTATTTATACACAGATATTGCAATCGTATCCAACCCCAACTCCTTAGAGTCCGGTTAATCCGCTGAACCTTCGCCACCCACCTTCTGTCGTTGCGAGCTTGAGTCAATTTGGGATCTTCTCATGTCACTTGAATGGTCAAACTCAACGAAAATGAAGGAGCCATTTTCTAGGTCTTCATTAGCGATTATCGACGAATTTGGCCATTGAATGTTGGGTTATGGGCAAAGATGGTGATGGCGAAAGAAGAGGGAGGTGGTTTCATTGACTCTGCAAAGAAGATGAGGACGATGAAGAGGTTGGTGAATTTGGGCGTCTAGAGGTGGAGATGGAATAAAAGGGAGGAAGAGTACCGGGGGGGATTATGTCTAGTGAATGGCACATGGCCAGCAATCCATCCAAACGGTCAGGTGCAGACTGAGCCATGACTTCAGAAGTCGTCCATTTTTTTATTGACTCCTGTTTTTTTTCCCTCGAATTTTTGGATTCACATACAAAATAAATAAACACGAATAAAAATCTAAATTTAACGACTGGCACAAGCATAAATTAGGTAAATAAGGGAATAAAACTGTATAAAAATTTGATTGAACAGCTCTCCTGGAAGTATATACTCTCACGAGTCACATCATCAAATATATATTAAAAGTTAATATATGATAAATACATGCGTGAAAAATATATACACGTGGACAACGAGAGCATGTGCTCCCGGAAGCACATAAGAAATTGCCGCTGGGGATGGCTAGAAGTCTATTATGAGGTTTATTTATACCAAGTTGTCTCAACTTTTCAAGTTATGTGCTTGATCTTAGTAGAGCGTCTTGCTAATTTATATAAAACATTTCAAAAGTAAAATTGTAGGTTTCTTGTGCAACTCTCGTAATGTATAATGTAAGAATTTGGACATAAGGGACTTCCAACACAATTTTTCTTGATGCCCTAAATTGTAAGAAGTAGAGTGATTTGTTTTTGAATGTGCCTGTTTGCCATATAGAGAAATATATATTTGATCCAATTTCTAATGATTTTATTGTATATCAATTGCAAAACATAAAAAAATCAGAAAGAGCAATTGAATACTTTAATAATAGGCTGATGTCATATTTCATGAATTGTTTAAACTTTGTTTTACTTAAACATTACGATGAATGTGTTTATAAATGGATACATATATGGATCCAACATTGGTATATAGATACTCACGCTTCACGCCTTTCTCCATAGATTTTTTAGTGTCCAACCGACGGGAAGGATTGAAGAGAGCTGAGAGAAAAATGTGTGGGATATTTGCATACTTGAGCTAGAACGTGAACAGGGAAAGGCGTTACATCCTTGAAGTTCTCTTCAGTGGGTTGCGCCATTTGGAGTATGTTGGGTTTAATGGCCCAAAAATTTACATTTGCACACTTGGTAGTGTGTTAGGCACCTTTGTACACTTCGTAGTGTGTTAGGCACCTTTGCACTCATGATAGTGTGTTAGGCACCTTTGCACTCTTGGTATTGTGTTACGCACATTTGCATTCTTGATAGTGTGTTAGGAACCTTTGCACTCTTGGTAGTGTGTTAGATACCTTTGCACTCTTGGTAGTGTGTTAGGCGCATTTGCATTTTTAAGGCCCTATATAAAGGGACATTGTCTAGGATCAAAAATTACGGCTGAATCCCATAACACATTGAGAGGTAGAGAGTTTTGAGAAAGATTACAAGAGAGATTGTAATTCTGCTATTGGATCGAATCACTTGTTGTGATTGTGATCGCTATGTACTCTCCCTGCTCATATAGTGGATTGTTTGTGCTCGTCGCCGTCTGTGGTTTTTCCCACATTGGGTTTCCACGTAAATCTTGTGTGTTGTTGCTTTGTTCTTGTTATCGTTGTTTAAATTTCTGAATATCTGTTTCATCCTAACGCTTCCGCTATTTAGCTTGCCCTATCTCCCCAACAGAGTACCGTGGCTATGATTCCGCAGGCATATCCGTTGATTTTGCTCTCCCGCCCCTCGGTACTGGTGCCTCTGTTTTCACCACCTTCTCTCGTCCCCTTGTTTTTTGTGAGGATGGCAACATCAAGTCTCTCGTCAAGTTCGTCTATGAAGGTTTTTTTTGATCTCTCCCCCTCCCGTGTTCGCTTTTGCTTTATGAGTTATTATAGCTCCTTATTATCGTGGCTTGTGGTCGAGATTGGACTATCAGAATATTTTCTGGTAAATTTGGAGTTTTTGGGGTTTCGACTTTCTACTTTGGGATCATTGCCGCCTCCTCCTCTGCGGGGGCAAAGTTTGGAAGCCAGGATTTAAATATTTATGTGTTGGTCTTGAATTTTTTCTTTGCAGGGAGCAGTTTGATTTTTTAAATTGTTGCTCAAATTTTCCTGATTCTTCGTAAAAGATTTCTACGCTGGCTAGCTACTGATTGTCTTCTAATCTTGTTAAACATTCATACATGATCAATGTGAATAATTGGTTATGGTTTTGGTTATGATTGATGTGCAGCTAGTTTTGTGCATATGGTATCGCGCTCTTTATGTAGGAGGAAGAGCTCCATGCTGGTGAAGAATATAATTTTTCGAAAAATTTTTAGGAGAAATTTTGAAATTTGGGGTGGAGCATGGTAGTATGAGTTATCCTTACAGTGAATTTGGTGATTCCAGAAGTTGCAGCCTCGGAATTGAATTTAGAGGAGTCATTTACTGTTCATACTGGAATAGCACATGCCCGATTGGCAACTCATGGGGAGCCTGCACCCAAGAATAGCCATCCACAGACCTCCGGTCTTGAAAATGATTTTGTGGTTGTGCATAACAGGGTCATCACTAATTATGAGGTATGCAGTATATCCTAATTCTTAGAATCTAAATAAAGCTTTCAGTATATAGAAACTATATGTTGTTGTAGGGAAAATTTCCTTTTGCGATGGAATAGCTATCTGATTAGAAAGATGTTTAGTCATTGCTGACATTGCTTATATAGTTCTGCATGTTCAGGTGTTTGTCCGACATGGGTTCACATTTGAATCAGATACTGATACTGAAGTCATTCCTAAGCTTGCTAAGTATGTCTTTGACAAAGCAAATGAAGGAGAAGGTATGTCGTATGCCATTTTTTGAGGCATGTGATGAAATTAATTTGCCTTTTTTCATTCCTTCCCTAGCGGCAGGCAAATAGCCCCATATACCAGCATGTAATTTTTCAGCATACTTTCTCCTTACTCACTACTTGGGCAACTACTTCCCAGAAAGTCACCTATCTTCGGAGTGATCAAAGCCAAATCGTAAGTGTGCTTGTCTATAGAGTTCTTGGGAGTGTGTTTCCGGAAAAGAAAGGTGTACTACTCATGATATACATAGCTATTTTAATTTCTTTAAAACACTTTTAGTCTGCCTTAGGACATTGCACACACCCCTATTATGAAGACACAAGTCTCGCAATGTCCTTGTGTCTCTAAAGTTGAGTGACTTACACATGCCCTTGACTTGTGGTCTAATTCTAGAATTCGCTCCATAAGCCATGGCTTTTCTTCCCCTTGCATGGTCACAGTTTCGCTATGACCTCAACCTATGTAACCTCTGATGCTGCGACATATGACTATTATTTGGAACAACTTGTTAGATTAACAACTAGCGTCACAAGCCACTAAGTGCATTCGCAGCATTTTCTGTCCTCACTTATAAACTACATAGGAAACTTTCCAGTGGGTTACCAACTCTAGGAGTACTTCAAGTCAGGTATGCTGGATTGTGGAGTTCTTAGCAGCCTAGAGTGAGTTTAAAAGGAATGTGCATCTTTGGTAAAATAGTTAGTCATGTCAATTCTTTTAAATCACTTTAATCATGCCTTAAGGTGTTACAGTTTTATTCATAATTATGTGATCATATTAGACATTATAATAGCAATAAGTCTTTTATGGGATGTGTATATGGCCTTTTTTTAAAAAATCTTTTGTGTGTGTGTGGGTGGGGGGGGTTTGAAACAACAATAGCTTGTGAGGCTCCTCTATATGGTTAGTATGGCATGTTGCGGTCAAAATGTACACAATTGTCCCTTGAAAAGCCTAGACTAGCTTCGTATTTTGCTATATGATTCACTATTTCCAACACTCAAGGGTAGTAATACACCTCAATATGAAACATTGAAGTGTATCAATCAAGCGAAATGGCCCATGCATTTGAGTCTATGACTTGTAACTTGTTGGACCTTTTACATTTAAGGAACAATAAGTTGAATTTTATTTTTTAAAAAAGCTTGAACAGAAGAGCATTGACTTGGAAGGGACATACAAACCTCACCCACTAGCATACTAAGGGTAAGCATTGTTGTAAAATTGACAATGCTATTAATTCCTCTGGCAACTCTTTTGTTTTCATGATTGACTGAGAAGCAATGATTCAAAATTCAGGTTTAGTCGCAGTATTGCAAACTTAATCTTAATGCAACGATTGCATTACATGTCACGGTTGTTGCAGTGGTGAAATTGCAGTTCATTCAACTTGAAGATCTTAATGTTGCGGTCGTTTCTTCACTAAACGACCACATTTTGAATCCATGCTAAGAAGAATGTTAGCTTTCATGAAGCTCTCAATATATTTATTAATATGTTTTGATGAAAGAGAAAAACGGCAAGTTCTCCAATCTTGTGATATTTTAAGACAAAAACGGCAAGTTCTCCAATCTTGTGATATTTTAATCATATTATGAAATTGCTATTTATAATTGACATTATTATGGGAATATTGTAATATTCAATCAAAGGCAAGTTTATTTTAACCTTCCATGTATCTTGAGATTATTGAGATGTATCTTGCTTATGGAAAGAATGACAAATCAGCCCAAGAGAATCAAATCAGCCCAGAAAATCAGTTAGCCGTTGAAAAGAGATCAAGTAGCCTTACATGCAGATTTTGGACAATCTTCAGTGTCACTAAACCGCAGTTCAAGGCCTTGAACTGAAGCAAGAAATCAGGATGTGTCTAACGGCTACTTTCCTTCTATTTCTCCAAGCCTTGCCTATAAATATGCAAGATGGTTGAGAGCTGAAGAAATGAAGCAAGAAGAGCATTCATTGGCATACTCATACTCTCAATTATTGTACTCATTGAGCTTCAAATTGCTATTACTCTTTACGTTGTTCAAGTAGTGATTAGGTGGGATTATAGAGTTGAAGGGTCAACTCTACCAAGCCTTGTTGAGGGTGTCAATTTGGGTCTTGGAACTTAGAGTAGGTGAACTCTAGAGTTGTAATCATCCCTTCTTATAAAGATTCGGGTTAATCCTAGAGTTAGGGAACTCTAGGCGGGGATTAAGCCTTTTGAGGCCCAACCTCGTTAACAATCGATCGTGTTTTGTCCCGTTTTATTTTTCCGCATTTACATTTCGATTGTTTAGCAACCTTGATTATCACCCTATTCACCCCCCTCTAGCGTGATCTTATAGCCTTTGATTCTTCAAAGAACTCACCCTGGAATTAGCAAATAGGTTAAGTCCAATCATGTTTGTTAGATTTGAATGGGTGAAAAAAGTCTTTACTTGACTTGAATTGCTTGGAGATTTTTTAGATAGTTTCATGGCACCGAAAATGGAAAGGGTAAGCCAAAAAAAGAGATTCCTTGATCAAGGACCTGAGTTATGATGCGTTACGTTAGGCTGATCTAAAGTTCTTCACTTGGACCTACTTTATACCTGGGTAGCTATTCTTGATCCGTTTGCAATCACAGATCGAAAATTTTGCATAACGGTATCCATTTTTGAGTTTGTCCAAAATTTGATAGTATCAGTTGATTTTTATAGATATCCATGTTAAAAATTTGAAGACTTTTTATAGGAAAATATGAGTGTTTTTTTAGGCAAATAGGTGCTACGGATCCTAATAGTTCCTATGTATATCCACCCTTACCCATTTCACCTATTTAGACCAACCGGTTGGAAAGAACGAAAGTGAAGTTACATGTTTATTATATTAAAATTAGCGCAAAAAAACAAGAGAAAATAAAAAGAACTAAAAACTGCAAATTCTAGAAAGTGGAAAGCAGATGTGGGCACCTTATGTTATAAACATCCTAGATATCCTAGCTATGATGAACTAATGGGTTGGAGCGTATAATGTTCTTTACAAAATTTACAGGTTGAAAATCTCAACATTGATTGTCTTTATTTTCTTTTTTTTTGTAATTATTATATTGTATCTGTTTTATGTTGTGTTAACATGTCATGTGAGCTAATGCCAACACAACAAGCCAATAGTCCTCTAGCATTTTTTTCATTTGTACTTAAGATAGAGTTTTGAATAGGTGTAGTTACTCTCGCTTTTGTAGTTTCACCTAAGATTTATTGGAAGCTTTAAGAATTTCATGTCACTCCTGTGAAATCTAAGTTTCAGCTTTTGCGTTTGTTTAAGGTGTCTTGGAGAAGGGGTGGGAGGAGGTTGGCGAAGGGTTTGGATTTGGCGTGTGGGGAGGGTTTGGAATTTTGCTTGGTTTTCAACGTTCTGATGGAGTGAGGATTATGGAAAGAAGCTACAATGTAGTTGTCTCCTACACATGAATTAGAGTATGTCTAATTGTATGAACACGACTTGTAGTACTAACACTCTATATTAGTCCCCAGGGGAGAATGATGTAGGATAAGAGTAAAAAACGGGTCAAAAGATTTAGAAAATTAGAATATTATGATATTGGAGATATTTTGTATTTTTTTATTATTTTCGTAGTTTATTTTTAAACATATTTTAGGATAGCCAAAATAAGGATATTTAGTGATATTTTATTAAGATTTAGTTTCCTAGTCTATTAGGATAATATAGGTTATATATTTTTACTTTTCTAGCTTATATCTTATTATTTAGGTTTCCTAATATTAGTTAGCCTCTTGGTAAGTGGCTATGGAGATTCATGAATAAGAAGACCAACCTTTGAAGGAGGATGATTTATACTAAGTATGGTGAGGAGGGGCTTGGGTGGTTTCTGTCTAGACCAAATGGTCCTTATGGAGTAAGCCTTTGGAGGTTTATTTGTAAAGGATGAGATAGATTTTTTCCTCATCTTTCTTTTGAGGTGGGCGCTGGCTCTACCATTTTGTTTTGGCATGACCGCTGGTATGAAGGTGCTCCTTTGAGGGACCTTTTCCCTTCTCTTTATACTCTTGCGGAGAATAAAGAAGCCACGGTGGCTGCTTCTTGTGACAATGTGTGGGGATCGTGCATTTGTTCACCTATTTTTATTCGTGATGCCTTAGTGGATGACGCCTCCCTTATAAGCTTGCTTATTAAGCTGAATGGGATTCTTATCGGGCAATCCTCTCTTGATTCAGTCAAATGGGATCTCAATCCCAAAGGGAGCTTCACAATAAAGTCTTATTATATGAGGCTTGCCTCTTTGCCTTCTGCACCTTTGCATCGAATATGGGGAATGTGTTTCCCATGGAAGATCATTTGGAAATCTCTGGCTCCATTTAGAGTGTCTTTTTTTTGTTTGGGAGGCTACCCATGATAGTATTTTGACTTTTGATAATTAGCAAAAGAGGGGTAAGATCTTGGTGAACTGGTACCTGTTATGCAAGGCTGCAGCAGAATCGGTGAACCACTTATTGCTTCATTGCCCTTTTGCAAGAGCTCTTTGGGATCTAGCCTTTAGTTGCTTGGGAGTTTCTTGGGTTTTGTCCAATTCTATTTCGGAACACCTCTATGCATGGGAGGGCTTTTTTTGGTAGAAAAGCGAAGAAGAAGCTTGCTAGATTATTTCCTCATGCAATTTTTTTGAGCATTTGGCGTGAAAGAAATAGAAGAGTCTTTGAAGATATGGAGATGCCACTTCAATATTTTAAAGATATTTTTATCAAGGCTTTCTATTTTTGGGACAAAGGGATCTTTTGTTACTCTCCTTTTGATCTCTTAGATTTTGTGGATTCTGTGCATATGGGATGTGTATAGTCTTTTGTAGGATGCTATCTTTGCATCCAGTCTTTTGTTAATGAAATATATCTATTCTTTTCCTGATAAAAAAAAAAAATAGTTAGCCTCTTGGCTATATAAATCGCTTTTTGTAATTGAAGAAGACAGATTATAAATAAGAATTGATATTGAGTACTTGAAAGTTCTTGCGTGAATTTTTTCGGTGTAGGAATTGCTCTTAGAGCATCCTACATCAATTATTCTCCTTTGTAGGAATTGCTCTTAGAGCGTCCTGCATCAATTAGTTAGCATTGCAGGCAAATTGGAGAAAATCATCAGATACTTTGATATCAAAACAAAAATTTCAATGGTTTTCGTTGGTTACTCCGGATGATGTTTGCATCACAAGTTGGAGGAAAGGCTGGGCATAAGACCTCTTCGATGGTGAATGACGCTCTAGAAGCCAAGTGGCTTTGGAGCTGTGCAAATTGAAACTTTTTGGAAAAATGTGGTCGAGGCAAAATATAGGTCAATAATTTTGAGTGGTTAAGCAAGAAGACTCTTTATCGTTAAAGGGTGGGTTGCTAGAAATCGATTCTAGTTTATTATGACTTGTTAAAGTCTCTTGTGCATTTTGAGGTGAAGGATAGGTCTTGAGTGTAGAGTCTTGTTTGCCATATCTTTTTAGGATGAAACATTTAAAGGATAAATTTACCCAGAAGTGGTGTTTTGGGATTAGAGCCACTGGAATTTAACATTTGTTAGAAGCTTGAGTGCTTGGCAAGAGTAGAGTGTGTTCAAACTTCTTGCTTTGCTTTATTTTTTCAGAATCTTGTAAAGTTGGAGTCAAATTTTGACTTTGGTCCAAAGTTTTTAGATTTCGTAGAAAAGAATTATCAAGAGAGCTTGAGGGCATACATCACGACATCTCCTTAATACCATTTTTGTTTTCTTTTAAAAGAAAAAAAATCCACATCATCTTTATAGAGATCCACTATGCACATTTGTTTTTCTAGTAACTGGTAATCCCATTATAATAGTAGTAAATATTTTGTTATGGATTGGACCAATTGCAAGGTATGGGACTTGTCCCACATCGGTTATATGGGCAACTGATGAGGGGTTTATAGACCAAATGAGCTCTCTTCCTTAATAGGCTAGTCTTTTGGGATGAGTTCTCCTGTTGGTCTGTAACAATTGGTATCAGAGTTAGCTCAGAGTGGTGGTCTGGGAGAGCTAATCGTGACCAACGAGAACTCGGAGTGGTGGCCTAGAAAGCCAGCCGTGACCAATGTGGACGTGACCAATGAGGACTTTGGCCCTTAAGGGGGTCGAATGTTATGGATTGGACCAATTGAAAGGTATGGGACTTGTCCCACATCGGTTATATGGGCAACTGATGAAGGGTTTATAGACCAAATGAGCTCTCTCATATAATAGACTAGTTGGCTTGCTGCTCCAACAGGTGGCAATTGCTGGTGAGTTGTCTTTTGTGGGGAGTGAATTCATGGTAATAAAGCCAACATCATTTCCTCCCTTCTTTGTACTCAGCCTGGAGCAGTTTGGTTTTTGCTTGTATTTTTCCATCCTTATTTCCTCTGATTTACTGATCCTAATTTGTTATCATCTTTTTTTAATTACTTTTTAAGCAGCAAATACAGCTGCTTAAAATGAAGAGGGAATCCTAAGATACTTATATGGTCAAGTTATAGCTCTAAAATGAGCGCAAATTCTATTTTAAAAAAATTTGAGTGTCATTTACACAAAAGTAAAGAATTTAGTAAATATGTTGGGCTTCTGTGTTGTGTCCTCACTTCTGCAAAGGCCACGTGCTTGCTGTGCTGGTGTCATGTTGTTTCTGATGTTATGTTACTCATTTGTCTGACTCTGTTGTTTTCATGCACCCGTTTGAAATTGTTGGGCCCTGTTCTTCATATTCACCACCTCCAAGACCATGCATGAGTACATAGCTAAGTCACAGTGGTGATTCTGTTTCATGCAGATTGCATGCTTTTACCCCTTTTTTAGGTGACTAATACTCTGCTATGCAGTTCAATGCTCATGTCTTTCATTAAGCCCTTTACCTGAAACTGCTAATCGATTATTTTATGCTATAATGTAGGAGAGCATATTATCTAGTTCAACGAAGTTGTTGTTGAGTTAAAAATTACCGCAAGTGCACGGTGTAGTTATAGGTAGAAACCGGCAAGTACAGGTCATATTCCACAGGGAGTTGGGAAACAGAGAGTGAAGGGAAGAGAGACTAAACTACTAAAACAAACAAACAAAAGGGGACTTGGGTTTACGATTTTGCTAAATAATGAACCAACTAATTGAGACGAGTCCTAACCTACTCAAACTACACTATAAACAAGAGATGGTCGATTGCACCATCAAAGACCACTCAAGCCCTCTCTCAAGGGTCATGAGCTAGTCTAATTCGCCTAACCACCTATTTTCATGGGGTTAGCCCAATTAGACCATAAAATTAGCAACCATCGGATTTAGCTCAGATCAAGTACTATTTTCATATCCCGAACTTAGCTATTCCCTCTCCCACACTAGCAAATTGACCTCACCTCTCAGTATAAGTCAATCGCCCAAAAATATGGATGAAAGCTCCCTCAAACATTTCATCGAACACTTGGTGGGCGTGAGGGAAAACTCTAAGTTCTAAGCATAAATTTGGGTATGGTTAGGCCTAAAACAAGATTAATTAGCCATCAAGAGGCTAATCGCAATCCAAGCCCACAAAATCTATCAACTAATTATCAACAAAACACAAAAACCCAAACTTAAACCTAAACTAACGAAGAACATAACAAGCATGAGAATGGAGGAAAGCGAAAGCAATTAATCTAATATTGCAACCAAATAAAACAAGGATTAATAAGGAAAACTAAATATATAAACTACATACAATCTAAACTAACATAATCAAAACAAGAACAAATAAGAACGCAATTGGAATAAAAAGAGAGAGAGGAGAAGACTTATGGATTGACGCGAAGGAACTTCAAATTCAAGTGCTTGAATCCAAAATTAATTGAATACAATCCTAATCTAATCCCTTCAATGGGGTTTTTTTATTGGCTAAGATCTAATCTAAATTAACCTAGAAAAGTACGAGAAGAAACCCCCCCGAAACAAGGCCAAGAAAAGGGGATTAAATAGAAAGCGAGGTAGGCCGTGAAGGAACCGGCGGAGACAGAGGTGGCATGGCCGTGCCACCTTGCTGGCCGGCTTTGCCCGGCTAGCTCCCGTTTTTCGTTTTGTCACCTGTTTTGATCCTTTTTCGCCCCTTTTCGCGGTATTTGTTTGGTTCAACTTATTACTTGCTAGAAGAAACAAAACAAATAAAAACCTCAAAGAATACTTAATAAAACAAGAAAAATTCTAAAGATTACGTTATTATACGAGCTAAGATTAGGTAAAAAAGGAATGTAAAATGCGACAAATTATCGCCTAACAGTTGTGCTTGAGGTTATGAGACACCTCGATGCAGCATATGCTCTTATTTTCAAAAGCCGACATTATCCAAATGCGTTGGTTGCTTGCAAACGTGGTGGCTTATTGCTTCTTGGTGTCAAGGTAAGTTATGAATGGCTATTCAGTGAGAAATTGATGTGCTGAGTGACCTGATCCACCAATTTTCAAATTTGTAAGTTTTTTTTTCCAAATATATTTTTGCTTGCTATTGTGAACATTGGTTGTTTTTATGGACTTAGGCCCTGTTCTTTTCATTGGGAAATTACAGGTGTGGAATGAGTGCGACTTGGGAGTGGGTGGGAAGGAGTTAGAATGAAGTACGAGAGTTGATTTAAGTTATGCATTTTGTTTTTTAATGTAATCTTTTATTTGTGATAGTAATTACAATTACAAAATTTTTTTGGCTGAAAAAAATATTTCTCTGTATTGACTCGGGTACGAAATATTGTTTCGTGGCTGGTGTTACCCCAAAAGAATTGTAATTTTCGTTATTCGTAAAACAAATTCCAGATGTATTTTTTTCATATATATTAACCAAATACGAACAACGAAAAAAATACACATATGTTCCTTTTCGTTGATTAATCCAAATTTATCAACTTCAACTAATTTCAACTCACATCAACCCACTTCACGAGTTTCAATAAAAAATACCAACTTCAATCCACTTCTACCATCTTTCTACTGTTTTAATCAACTTCTACCAATCATACCAAAAAAAAGTTCAACCCACTTCTACCAACTTCAACCCATTTTAACCTACTTCAATCAACTCAACCTACTTCAACATAAAAAATATTCACTTCAACCTATTTCAACAAACAAAATACCCACTTTAACTCATTTTTACCAATCTCAACCAACTTTACCTATTGACCAACTCATATTTCCCAACGATATTTTGTTACTAACGCACATGAAAAACAATATGTGCTCAAAATACACGTATAATACATCTGCACTTTCTGTCACAAATTACAAACAACGCCAAAAGATTTTACACATTCCTTCATTATGTCGGAAAAAACATCTGTAATTTCTGTCATGAATTGCGATGAACGAAAAATAAATTTGTTACACATACAACCCCAACCATCTATGCTTTGGTAACCTACAACAAATATTTCGTAACCAATGAAAAAAATTTTAAGCATCTCTTCCATATACAGAATCAAACCCAAAATATTTACCAGTCACAAAAAACTAACGTTTGATTAACAAAGTAGGAAAAAAATTATTTCTTTAATAGATTTAACAAAAATTACGTCATCTATGATTTCCGGCACGACTAACAGATATTTCTATAATAATTATTATAATTATTATTAGACTATTCGTACACACAATTACATAAATTATAAAACTTTTCAAAATATGAAAAATAGTAACTATACGTAGGAGTGGGAAGGAATGTGTGAGAGTAGGAAGGAGTGATATTTTTTTCTTTTTTTGGAAAAAGTGTGGGAAGGAGTGGGTGGGAGTGGGAAAGAGTGGGTTGGTCCATTAAGCCACGAAAAGAACATGGCCTTATACACATACACAGGCACACATATGTCTTCTATTAATAGAGTTTCTGTAAAGCTTCTACTTGCTTGATCTTCCTTGTCTTACATATCCTTTGGCTATGCATATGGAAACTGTAACTCTATTTTGAGATTAGTATCTCATTGATAATTCAGCTATTTGGCTACCTTGATCATGTTGAACTCATTGCATTTACCATTTGATAGGTTGGATTGGTAGCATGAGATTCCTCTTTCCAATGCATATATATTTGAGGCTTTTTTAAGTGCTTTTTCCTGATGACACTGGCGATTGTTTCAAGAAATAACCGAAGATTTTGGCTCTGGAGCATCATTCCCTGAATTCAAAATCTTGAAGAATGGGAAGCCAAGAGAACCTTTTTTCTCGAGCGATGCTAATGCTCTTGTTGACCACACCAAAAAAGGTCTTGGTGGTCGAGGATGGTGAAGTTGTTCATGTGAAGGTTCTTTGTTACGATGTTTATTCTTGTATGGTAGTGGCAGCGAGCTTCCACTTCTTTTTCTTTGTGGGGCTTGATGTCCATCAAAAGTTTGAAGTCAGGGATGAAAAAGACTAAATCCATGAATGATTTTGAAGTATTAAGAAAAGTGGTGTTGAAGATGTTATGATAACCTTGACACTCCCTTCATTTAATAGTGATTGCCCTAGCTAGCTTTCCAATTGGGAAAAGCTAAAATGTGGCCATGAGAAATTAAAAAACAAAAGCTAGTGTGAACTCCATCTTAGCAGATGTAGGTAGCCTTACCTTTTCAATGTAAGAGATTGAGGCTAAAAGATCCATTTTTTGGTGCCAAAAAAGGTCATTTATTTATTTATTTATTCGGAACAAAATCTTTTGTAATTGATATGTTAGGTAATGATAGCATTTAGATAATAACATCAAGTAGCATTATGTAATAATATCATAAACAAAAGTATGTGAAACACATTAAAGATTTATAGCAGGTAACAAACAAACAGAATTGAAGTATCACCTTGTTTACAAGTCAAACATAAACGTTTGTCAAGGGACTAAAAGCCAAAGGGTACAAGGCTAGACTCTAATCCTCAGACTTTTGAAACTATTATCCTGTGTCACAGGGTGAGAATTTACTCAACTCAAACTCGTGCGGCCTAACAAACTTTGCTCGAAAACTCTAGCTTTATTTGCTAGTAAGCCTTAAGGATGCTTGACTTAGCCTTGGGGGAACTAAGTAAGCACCCTCTCACTCTAAGAAGACTTTAGAGAGAGAAAGTAGAGAGAGAAGGAGTTTGGGAGAATGCTTTGTATTGCACTTGAATGCTTGATGTACAAATGAGCCCCATTGGGGGTTTATATACACATCCACCTCCTCTATGGACGGTGGAGATCTACTTGATCCTACGGTGGAGATTGTACATCCAGAATGTTCTATCCACCTACCACATCCACTATGGACGGTGGAGATCTTCTTGATCCTATGGTGGAGGTTGTACATTCAGAATGTTCTATCCACCTACCTCCTCCACTATGGACGGTGGAGATCTATTTAATCCTACAGTTGAGATGGTACTTCTAGAACCCTCTTGAACATACTCTAGAGAACCTTAGGGAAATTCAGGGCAATCTAATGTATTCCAGAGCGGTCCGTGACACCTGGGCCATGTCCATAGTAAGTCACAAATGTCTCATATGTTGTTTAATCATCTTAGTCCAGTTCTTTTTTGGCCTTCCTTTGCACCTTGTGTGTTTCGCGAGATCAAGTTTCTCACATCTTTGGAACGGTGCATCTATACTCTCTCTCATAATTTGACCAAATCATGTGAGTCTTTCCTTACTTATGTTTCCATCTATTGGCCCATTTCTGCCTTTTCTCTAGTCATTTTATTTCTAGTCCTATCCAATCATGTATGACTACAAATCCATGATCCATCAAATCATCAACTTTTAGACTTGAATCTTCTTGATCGTTCAATACTCTCATACAACACGGTTGGTCGGACTACCTTATGGTTGACTATCCCCTTTAGATTTACTGGGAAGCAATGCAGATATGTTTTTGTGGATTGATACTGCTGATAATTCATATTTTATATGTAATTTTCTCCTTTATTTTGCCTACTTTAAGTCTTTGAAATATATTTTTATGAGTAAATAATACATATTTTATATAATTTTCAGCTAAAAATAAAATAAAAGAATTTGGGAGGATTTATCTAATTTTACTTGGATTTTTCACAAACGCAATGCTTAGAGTCCAAGTCCAAGAGACCAAAAGAATGAAGGAAGAAGAGCAAGGCCAGCCCGTGTCGGCCCTGTTCAGCCGAAGCCCAGCTCCTCTTCTCTTTTCCTTTCCAGCCACGCTTGGGCCTGTTCAACCGGAGCCCAGCAAGCAACTCAGCTCTTCGTCTCCTCACTCATCTCTCTTCCTGGGCCTGTTCGCGGCCCATCAGTCCAGCCAACAGCCTAACATCTACCTCACAGGTCCTCTCTCTCACCAGCCCGTCTAGGCCTGTTATGTTTGGCCCAGTTCACCTTCTCCCCCTTATCTCTCCACCCCTCCTCCCCGTGTGGGCTTAAGCTCGGTCGGCGCAAATGCTCCACTAGTCCCACATTAGCCCAGCTGCTTCATCTCCATTTTTCCCACATGGCTCATTTTTAACCTAGTCAAATGCCATTAATCAAGATTAATTTTGTACTTATGACTAGCCATAACTATGCATGTAACATCCCAAATTAATTGGAATTAATTTCCATTAATTTTGGGGGTATCTTAAGGGGTGGATTTTCCACTATAAAAAGGGCCAAGGTTGAGGCAAAAAGAACACACACACATTCATCCACTTTCTTGCTCAAGCATCTTCTTATTCTTCCATCTTTCATTTTTCTAGAGAGAATTTTTGTAAGACAAGATCATTTGGGTTGAGGAGTTAAGAAGAAAATAAGCTTCGCTAGCTATTTTTCTCTTCTCTTCTCATCTCATTTGTGAGTCAAATTTGAGAGTTTACACTAAGTTTTATAATTTTATGTAATTGAGTATAAGGTTTGGACATAGGACGTGAAATATACCAATTCCAATTGTGTTTTCACTAACTATGGCCTGCTAAACTACTCATTCTAGGATTAGGATGGATCCTTAGTAATAATATTATTTTGCTAATTTCTTATGGGGTTATTTTTGTCGCTTTTGCATAATCTTGAGTTTACATTTGATCATCATCTACTCATGCATTTTAATACTAATGTTTAATCATGTTGATGAAACTAGTTTAATTTGCTGTCTCAAATAAATATTAGACCTTGTAGGCTAATATGATGGTTATGTAATTGGGTTTAAAATTATAATTGTTTAAATTGAATAATTTATGCTAGAAATTAGATGAGTTATGTCTAAAAAGAATAATTCATGCTAAACCACTAGATAAATTATGTCACTTTATAATTATAATCATTTTTTTTAATTTATGACCTAATGCTTATGGCTTAGGTTGAACAAGAGACAAATTGAATCCCCATTTGAATTATTAATTAATATTGGCATCAAATGTGAAATCCGAATTCCTAAATTTTTCTCCTATTTGAATTCTCTCTACTTTGCTACTCACTTACTCTTCTTTTGTTCCTTAAATTATATTGATAATCGAACTCATTAAATTGTGATTATTCTTTATAATCGAAAAGGTTAAGTTTAAGAATCACTATTGTTCCCCATGGGATCAACACCCTAATACTCGCTGGTCTACAATTAACCTTGTGCACTTGCAAGTAAAAAGAGTTTTAAAACTAGAATATAAAATCCACATCATGTAGTATAGACTATAGACCATGTGGCAGTATCATATACAAAATACAAAATAGAATCTCCTGGGATCATTTGAAATGAAAAAAACAAAAATACTTTATGCAGATTTTCACGTATGGAATTTTTACACATGAAATTTGTGTAAGTTCGATGTTTTAGGGCTTTAGGCTTGGTTTTATTGACTTTACTCTCGCAAAGAAACTGCATGTTCATGGAAGCTGAAGTTATATAAGAAACCGACATGGCATGATGTTGAGTGGGTCAACGGGATTTTTCTAATGAATAAGGTACAGCATGTTTGATGGATTGACAGGTACAACCCCCAGTGAGGATCCCGTTTATGCGGGGTCTGGATGGGTTGATAGATATACATTTAAAAAAATTGAATTGTTTTTTAATATTTGTTTTATGTTTGTATTTATTAGTCATAAAGAGGCTATGGTTGAATGTGACACACCTAGGATTGTTTGTATGTGTTTTACAAATGCTGAATAACAAAAAAATGTTGCTTGTACATTTGACATGTGTCGGAGGGTGTCTAAGGATTCTGTGTGGACCTCATGTTGAACATGGATATATTAAGCTAGACAGATTGGTAGAATTCGTAGTGCCTAAACCATTGCTTTCATACAAACCATGTGATATTTGGAGCATTTGGAGAGAATGTAACCGAACAGTCTTGAACAGTGTCGAAACTTCTCTTTAGTGCTTTAGAAGACTCAATTTTGGGGGATAGTAGGAACTTTTGCTCTTCCTATATTGATATGGCCGACTATATGAATAATATGTATTTTGAATGTATATAGTATTTTGTAGGATGTTAGTTGGGCATCAATTGCTTTGACTGTTATTTATAATATGCTTTCTCCATCTTGAAAAAGTTGTCAAATTTTTTTACTCTTTGTGTCTCATATTACCTTGGATTGGATACTATCTATCTACTCCCTTGTTACCACCAACAATCATTTAATGTGGCGCAAGAGTCTGCTGTAGCTTTGAAATGATGTATTGTTTTTTATGTTCTTTTTCCTTTTTTTTTCTTGGGAATTGGTGGTTGGATAGCTGAAGTGATGATTTTCAATATTAGCACCACCATACTCACTGTGAATAGAAATGAGAGAGAAGCAAATTAAGATGTTTGTGTGTATTTGTAGCTTTTTAATATTTGTCAACTTTTCCAAGGCCAAGGGCGTGTATTAATATCTTTATCCAAAAAAAGGAAAAAAAAAAACAGTTGCTACGGAGATCGAATTCCTAGAAGTTAATACTGTGTGAATATTGAGCAAGGAAAGTTACACTTATACGTTGCTAGTGGAGTCGAGCCTAAAAATTGGGGCTCAAGGATTGGCTGGCTTGGGCTCGTGAGCCTACAAGAGCCTATACTTTGCATGTTCTCAGTATTTATTGTTAAGATACGACACAATCGAAGTGGAACTTAAATCATGACATGTAAAAAGAAACTTTTTTTTTTGGACAAGGAATTTTTCTTTTATAAAAAAGTTAACACACAGGAACAATCAAAATAATCATAGTGGGAGGAGACTAAACTAATTAAAAATTACATCTTCGTGCATGTGTTAGGATTAATATCAGAGTAACAGTATAGCGGAAGCAATAGGACGAATTAGAAATTCAGAAATCAAGTGAATAACAGAAAACAGAAATAAGAAGACAAGAGATTTAACGTGGAAAACCCAAATCGGGAAAAACCACGGACGGCGACAGCACCAGAACAATTCACTATGAGCAGGAAGAATACAACACGATCACAATCACTACAGTGATTTGATCTAAGAGCAGAATTACAACCTCTCTATTGTAATCTCTCAAAGTACTTCTACCTCTCAATGTATGTATGAGTACTGGAGATGATTTAGATCCTAGGCTTGACCCCCTTTTTATAGGGTCTAAAAAATAGGGTTTTCCCCCCTTAGCATGCAACCCTAGCCGCCAGGTGAAATCCCTCTTTGAACAGAACTCTAACCGCCTTCCGAGAGAGGCGGCGTAAAAAACACGGGGCACGACCGTGCCACATGGCACGGTCACCCCGTGCCACATGGCACGGCACCCCCGTGCCGTTTTTCTGTCCTCTTCGACTAGACGTTCTTCGTCTTGACACGCCCGTGTCTTGTGTAGCACGGTCCCACCGTGCCGGTACTTGGATTTTGGGCCACGAAACTCAACAATCTCCACCTTGGACCAAAATCTCCAATTACTGCTTTCTGACTCCGTCATCGCACCCCGAAGGGTGACGCCTCCCTCCCTAGGGGCAATGCCCCGATAGGCACTTAGTGGCTGTGAATACCCACTAAGTCCAAGCAATGCTCGAACTTAGCCAATGGTAGAGGCTTAGTTAACATGTCTGCAGGATTTTCTGACGTGTGAATCTTCTTCACTATTATTTCACCTGCAGCAACTGTGTCTCTAATGTAGTAGTATTTCACACTAATATGCTTGGTCTTTGAGTGGTAGGCATCGTTCTTAGTCAGGTGGATGACACTCTGACTATCAGAAAACACAACAGTCGGAGTCTGTGGGACTCCGAGCTCGATCACAAGACCCCTTAGCCAGGTAGCTTCCTTCACCCCTTCAGTAGCAGCAATGTACTCAGCTTCAGTAGTAGACAAGGCTGCAATAGACTGCAATGATACTTTCCAGGAGATAGCACTTGCACACATGATGAAGATATACCCAGATATGGACCTCCTCTTATCCAAGTCACCAGCATAATCAGCATCAACAAAGCCTACAACCTCGGATGTATCAGCTTTGTTTCTATCAAACACCAACCTCTTCCCTATAGTACCCTTCACATATCGAAGGATCCATTTTACAGCTTCCCAGTGATCCTTCCCAGGATTGTGCATATATCTACTTACCACACTTACAGCATGTGATAAGTCTGGTCTAGTGCAAACCATAGCATACATCAAACTACAAACAGCACTAGAATAAGGTACATTGGACATTCTTCTGATGTCTTCCTCTGTTTGCGGGCAGCATCCCGCAGACAGCCTGAAGTGTGCAGCAAGTGGAGTGGAAACTGTCTTGCAGTTGTCCATGTTGTATTTACTTAGTACTTTCTCAAGGTACCGTTCTTGAGACAAATACAATTTACCTGCTTTCCGATCCCTGTGGATCTCCATGCCTAGTATCTTCTTTGCTGCACCCAAGTTTTTCATCTCAAACTCCTTACTGAGTTGAGATTTCAGCATGCCAATTAAGGTCTTGTCTTTAGAAGCAATCAACATATCATCAACATACAGTAGTAGATAAATAAATGTGCTATCAGAGTACTGTCTAAAGTACACACAATTGTCATATCTACTACGTGTATATCCTTTATCAGTCATAAACGTATCAAAACATTTATACCACTGCCTTGGAGCTTGCTTGAGTCCATATAAGGACTTTTGCAATTTACATACCAATTGTTCCTTCCCAGGAACTGCAAACCCTTCAGGTTGTCTCATGTAAATTTCTTCTTCCAACTCTCCATGTAGGAATGCAGTTTTCACATCAAGCTGCTCCAACTCCAAATCAAACAATGTGACAAGTGCAAGAAGGACTCGAATAGAGGTATGTCTAACAACAGGGGAGAAGACCTCATTGTAGTCAATACCTTCCCTTTGGTTGCAACCACGAACAACCAACCGTGCCTTCCATCTTGCATCTTCAACTCCAGGAATTCCTTCTTTCTTCTTGTAGATCCACTTGGCAGTTAAGGCTCTTCGGCCTTTAGGCAGTTCACAGAGTTCCCATGTTCGGTTCTTTTGCAGACTTTCCATCTCTTCTTGCATAGCTAGGATCCAGTTAGGTGAACTTGGGCAAGTGATTGCTTCAGTGTAATTTGAAGGTTCAGCACCTTCAGGCACTTCCTCTGCAACTAAAAGTGCGTATGCTATCAGCCCCTCATCATCGTTGTAACGGGCAGGTCTCTTGATCTCCCTTCGAGGACGATCACGAGCTATAGAATGGACAACCTCCTCCTGAGGTTGATTGGGACTGATGGTTCCAGGTTCAGTAACCTGGGCCTCCCTATTGGGTTGATTAGTAGCTCCACCTTAAGTTGTTACGTTCTCCATCTCTACCTCCACATTGACATCTTCCTGATTACCTGTATTAGTAGAAGGAACAACAGTATTCTTCCCAGAAGATAACATAGCAGTCTCATTGAAAGTAACATCCCTGCTTTGAATTACTTTCTTAGACTCCGGACACCACATGCGGTATCCCTTCGACTCAGATGCATATCCAAGTAACATGCATTTGAAAGCCCTAGGGGCTAATTTCCCATTATTCACATGGGCAAACACAGGACATCCAAATATTCTTAAATTAGAATAATCAACAGGATTACCTGACCATACTTCTTCTGAGATTTTGAAGTCAATGGAGGTGTGTGGTGAACGATTTATCAGGTAGCAGGCTGTAGAAATAGCCTCTGCCCAAAACGCCTTGCGATCCCAAAGCCCGGCATGTGAAAGCATACATCTAGCTTTCTCCAGTAGAGTCCTGTTGATTCGTTCAGCAACCCCATTTTGCTGTGGTTTGCCAACCAACGTCTTGTGCCTAACTATGCCATGTTTTGTGCAGAACTCTTCAAACTCTGACTCGACGAACTCAAGACCATTGTCAGTCCTAAGTTTCTTGATCTTTCTCCCAGTCTGGTTTTCAACCAGAGCCTTGAACTTCTTGAACATGGAGAACGTCTCATTTTTCTGTCTCAAGAAGTAAACCCAAATCTTTCGTAAGAAATCGTCAACAAAAGTTAACATGTAACGCTTACCTCCACAAGAAGGAACCTTTGAAGGACCCCACAAATCAGAATGAATGTAGTCAAGGATCCCCTGAGTACGGTGTGTTGCTTTCGAGAAACTTACCCTCTTTTGTTTCCCAAAGACGCAGTGATCACAAAAATCGAGCTTACCCGTACTGGCGTTACCAAGACAACCTTTCTTACCCAGAATGGTCATCCCTTTCTCACTCATATGGCCCAACCTCATGTGCCATAACTTTGTATCATCTATTGTACCAACTGCAACTACACCTGTAACTGTAGTTCCTTGTAGAATGTAGAGATTGTCTTGCCTCAATCCCTTCATTATCACCATGACTCCCTTAGTTACCTTTACGACACCATTCTCCATCGAAATCCTGCAACCATTAGTCTCAAAAGTACCCAAGGATATTAAACAACGAGTCATGTCAGGTATGTGGCGCACTTTAGACAATGCTCTAATTGTCCCATCATGGGTTTTTATCTGAACAATACCTATCCCTGCAACTTTGCATTTAGCATTGTTACCCATAAGTACCACCCCAGTGTCAACTGCCTCATAGGTGACAAACCAGTCCTTATGAGGGCACATGTGAAACGTACAACCAGAATCTAAAACCCAATCAATATCCACTCCCCTTTCGGAGGTGGTAGCCAAAGAAGTAGCAAGTAACACATCACCATCAGACTCTGACTCTACTACACAATCAGCTGTAGCAGTTTTCTCCTTATCCTCCTTCTCATTCTTTTTCTTTAATTTCCAGCAGTTAGCCTTGATATGACCCAATTTGTTGCAGTAGTGGCAGGTTTTGTTAGAGTGAGGATTCCTTGACTTAGAACGGTTCTTTTTCTTATTACCGTTCCCCCCTTTCTCAGTGGTTTTACCCCTGACAACTAATCCCTCAGACTGATCAGCATGGATGTCTTGGTCAAACTTTTCTTTAGACAGCAGGTTAGACTTTACATCCTCAAACGATATAGTATCCGAATTACTATATAACATGATTTCCTTAAAGTGTTTGTAGGAAGGGGGTAGAGACACAACAAGCAGAATGGCCTTATCCTCATCCTCAATTTTAACATCCAAACTCTCCAAATCTACTAGAATAGAATTAAATTCATTCAAGTGTTTTTGGACAGGAGTACCTTCAGCCATACGAAAGGTGTACAACCTTTCCTTCAACCGGATCTTGTTGGCGAGGCTCTTCGTCATGTAGAGTTCCTCCAGCCGAGCCCACAGATCCACCGCAGTTGTCTTATCCAGCACCTCTCGCAGGACATGTGGTGCCAAGCACAACTGTATGGCTGAAACCGCTTTCAGCTCCAGTTCCTCCCATTCGTCCTCCGTCAACGACCCACGTCTCTTCTTTACATCTTCAGCCCACTGTTCTTCTGTCATCTTCTCAGGTTTTACGTGAGGTCCCTTCAGAACCTTCCACAACCCGTGCTGAATGAGAACTGCTCTCATCTGCACCTTCCAGAGATTAAAACTAATCTCCCCATCGAATTTCTGAATATCTACCTTCATGATAGAAGACATCCCATAACCAAAGCTCTGATACCACTTGTTAGGATTAATATCAGAGTAACAGTATAACGGAAGCAATAGGACGAATTAGAAATTCAGAAATCAAGTGAATAACAGAAAACAGAAATAAGAAGACAAGAGATTTAACGTGGAAAACCCAATGCGGGAAAAACCACGGACGGCGACAGCAGCAGAACAATTCACTATGAGCAGGAAGAATACAATACGATCACAATCACTACAGTGATTTGATCTAAGAGCAGAATTACAACCTCTCTATTGTAATCTCTCAAAGTACTTCTACCTCTCAATGTATGTATGAGTACTGGAGATGATTTAGATCCTAGGCTTGACCCCCTTTTTATAGGGTCTAAAAAATAGGGTTTTCCCCCCTTAGCATGCAACCCTAGCCGCCAGGTGAAATCCCTCTTTGAACAGAACTCTAACCGCCTTCCGAGAGAGGCGGCGTAAAAAACACGGGGCACGACCGTGCCACATGGCACGGCACCCCCGTGCCGTTTTTCTGTCCTCTTCGACTAGACGTTCTTCGTCTTGACACGCCCGTGTCTTGTGTAGCACGGTCCCACCGTGCCGGTACTTGGATTTTGGGCCACGAAACCCAACAGCATGGAAAAAGAAACTTTTTATTGTATCCAAATAATGATACAAGATTGCAAACTAATTGAGATGAGAGAACCATAAAAAGAAGAAAATAATTTTATAGTGGCTATGAGTGCGATATATGGTTATGACCTTAGGATGTATAATAGATAAGAAAGGTGATGGATTGATGAAGTAGGTTCATAGTTTTTTAAATCAAATATGATTTGGTTTTGAAATCATACGTTAAATCTAATATTTTTTCTCTCCTCTTGATGAGCCTCACGAGCCTAGGGAGCTGAACTCCTTTAGGCTCGGCTCATTTTTATGATGAGCTTGAGCAGGAGCTTCAGCCTGCTTGAGCATTTTTTGAGCCGAGCTGTATCCCGCCATAGCTTGGAAACTCTCACGAGCTGACTCGGCTCATTTCCACCCTACTTGTAGTGGGCTATAAGTTTTGTCACTGTCATTTTGCGCATTGTAGTTCTTGGTCTTGAGTGATAAGAGCTCTCATGTAGGTCTGAACTAGGGATCCGGGCTGTGAGTCTGGGGAGCTTAGCCTTACGTTCAGCTGTTTCAAGATCTGGGAGGTGAGGCTGCATGACTTCCATAGAATTTGAGACCTCCTGGTCCCTTGCAGGCGTGTACTATGGTCTAGAGGCTCTGGTGTGAAGTCTACGATTGCCCATTTTGACCTTGTCATGCCAGGAATGAGAGAATTGCCTCATCTACAGTCCTTGGTCAAATCATTTGTTGCATAGGCCGTGCGCTTTGCTATTGGAGTCGGGGGAATAATGCGGAATAGAAAAACAGTGGTAACTTAAGTACTACTTTTTTAAAGTGGGCCTCTCTGTTTATGACTACTTATATTTAGATCTTCCAGATCTTACTTTACTCAAGTGGGATTCATATAAGGTGTAGTTGTTTTCTTGGGAGATTAGTATTATTTTGTGTGATTTTTGTTGTGTTTTTTGGGATTGTGTTAGGATCTCGCTCTATAAGAAGATAGTTGCGAGAGCGGTTTCTTCATTAGATTACATATGTGACATTAGTTCCATCTTGCAAAAGTGCTAAGCTTTTGAAGAGATTTTTTCTGGCATTCAGGTTTTGAAGCGACATATTTCCTGGTCTTTCAAGATTGATTAGGAATAAATTTTGTTTCTTTCTGGTTCTCAAGCTAGTTAGACGGCATTACATGAAAATCTGCCTTCCTAGGTTCAACATTAAGTAATCAGCCTGCCCAGAACACTCGCTGACATTGGATAGTCATATTTCTTAGAGGTACTAAACAACTCCATGAATTAGCAAAATGAATGTTGCACTAGATAAAGATCTTTGTGGAAGGCAATTAAGCAAAACATATTGAACTCCCGACTCCTGAGGGGTCCGAGCAAACTCTGCTTTATTTTTTCCATGGAGTCATGAGTTACTAAGGTTATGGTCTTCATCCCACAATGGGCTCCTTGGAAAATGATCTCTGTGTGGAGCATATAAAGGGAAGTCGAGTTCTCACCTTCTCTTTTTCTTGATCTTGAGCAACCCCCCCCCCCCCCCCCCTGCTAATACAAAAAGGAAAGAGAAGAACGTCAGCTTGGCTTACTGAGCCCTCTTCTCTTGATGCGTAGAAAGTACCCTGGGCATTCAAAGGTCACTTTGGCATTTGAGCCTTCTTCCTTACTGCTTCCTATGTGCATTGTGCAACTTCTGGACCCAGAAATGGCCTTGATTGGAGGCTGCTTCTTGATGGTGTGGGATCCAGGGAAGTCTTTGATCTTTAAAGCTGCAAATCTCTATTTGGTCTGTCAACCATTGGCATCACCAAGTTCTTTCTGTCATCCCCCTCCCCCCCCCCCCCCCAATATAAATAATTTGGTTATCCGTTGACTGTGGTTTGGTTAATTGGTTTTTCATCAAAAGCTTGACTTACTAGTTAAAGACAAAGTACAAATATTTACATAATCTATTTCTGTCGTTACTGTTGCAGGATGGAGGGGTAACAATCCTCAAATTTGACAGTGACAAAGGGAAGAACAAGGGTGTTCTTTGTCGACCTGCTTCAGTGCAGCGGGCACTATCCATTCTTGAGATGGAGGTTCAACAAATAAACTAGGGAAAATATGAGCATTATATGCAGAAAGAAATTCATGAACAACCAGAGTCCTTGAGAATAACAATGAGGGGGAGGCTTATCTGTGGAGGTTCTTGCAAAGCTAAATCTGTCATGTTGGGCGGAATTAAGGATCATCTGAAAACAGTAAGGTGCAGTAGACGCGTTGTTTTTATTGGATGTGGTGCAAGCTATAAGGCTGCTTTAGCAGCTAGGCCTATTTTGGAAGAACTTTCTGGTTAGTTCGTCTTGGTTTCAGGATCTTCTCTGTTTGGTTTTTACTTTGTTGTCTGTTGTGTTTGATGATTGGTCTTGTTCTCAGGGATTCCTGTTACCATGGAAATTGCTAGTGATCTGCTGGACAGGCAGGGCCCAATTTACAGGGAAGATACTGCTGTTTTTGTTAGTGAGTCTGGTGAAACTGCAGACACATTGCAAGCATTAGAATATGCTTTGGAAAATGGGGCTTTATGTGTTGGTATAACAAATACAGTTGGCAGTGCAATTACAAGAAACACACATTGTGGTGTGCACATAAATGCAGGTGCTGAGACTGGTGTTAACTATTAAATTACCACAAATGACAGGCATATACAAGTCAAATCGTTGTGATGGCCATGCTTGCTTTAGCGGTTTAGCCATTGCTGATGACACCATCTCAAAGCAACCAAGACGGGAAGCTATAATTGATGGCTTATTTCATTTGCCAAGTATGCTTTCTTTCCAGGAAAAATAGGTGAAAAAATAAAGGGGCTCAGGAAATCATCAGCTTTTCACACACTTTTGTTGATTTCAGCATGAATTTTTGGTTTGCAGATGAGGTGAGAGAGGTGCTTGAGCTAGACCAAGAAATGAAGGACCTTGCACGACAATTGATTGACGAGCAGTCCCTTCTTGTTTTTGGGAGAGGGTATAACTGTGCAACAGCACTTGAAGGTGCTTTGAAAGTGAAAGGAGTGGCTCTAATGCACAGTGACGGTATACTTGCTGGTGAAATGAAGCATGATCCATTAGCCCTTGTTGACGAAAATCTACCTATTGTTGTTATTGCCACTCATGATGCTTGCTTCAGGTTAGGCCATTGAGGTCACTCATGATGAAATCATGAATTGAAGTTCCATTATTTATTTTCGCATCTTACTAAAATCTCCCTGCAGCAAGCAACAGTCAGTAATCCAACAACTCCATGCTCGCAAAGGTCGTTTGATTGTGATGTGTTCGAAAGGGGATGCTGCATCTGTCTGTCCCAGTGGGTCATGTCGTGCAATTGAGGTCCCGCAGGTGGAGGACAGCCTTCAGCCTGTGATTAATGTCATTCCGTTACAGGCATGTGTGTGGGTTTTCTGTTTTTTTAATTTATAAATAATTATCATCTACTCCAAATTGTTACACCTGAATGCTGAAGTTGATAAGCTGTCACTAACATTGCATTTTTGATGCAGCTCTTAGCTTATCACCTGACATTATTGCGGGGTTTAAATGTTGACCAGCCTCGGAACTTGGCAAAAAGTGTGACAACCCACTAATGAACTGGTACGGACAGGCGTGAACAGTTTGGTGTTGAATGAGGGAGTAGTTGTTTCAAGACTCTTTTTCTCAGAGGCTTGGAAGATTGAGTTGTCCGTCGTTCTTTCCGGTGTTTGTAGTATTTTAATATCCCGCTCGGCTGGGGATTGGTTGGGCTTACTGCCCTGGACCCAGAGATTGCGACTAGTGACGGGATTTCCTTTTCACCCCTATTCCCCATGTCTCCCAACATTAGTTGGCTGTTCCACAGCTCATTTGTCTGTAAACTTTCAACTCTTTCGATCTCAAAGATTGAATGAGATGCCTTTGTATGATCTCAAATCGAATGTTTTGAGTTCTTATTGCTGATAGATTGGACCAAGTTAATTATGGTTGCATTTTTTAAGGCTTACGGTTTCTTTGGGATTGTTTTTGCTCACTCTTTGTTTAGGGTTAGTAAAATTATTTTTCTTTTCTTAAAAAAGAAAAGACGAGAATAAATTAACACCTCTCTCTCTAATCGTATGCTTAGTGTTGACTGATTTGCATTTTAATTTTGATGTATGATTAATGCAAATATTAACATTGATAAATAGCATTTTAACACATCAATCTTACTTTACACATTGCTTACTAACTGCCAAGAGTAAACCCAGAAGTTGACTACTATTTATACAAAGTCATTAAAGTCTTCGTTGAGATTAGAATTGATTTAAGGAGAGTATGTATATTCATAAACGATCTTATTGTGAAATTATGGGAACTTGGATATTTGTGAAAAGTGGAGAATGATACTTATTTTGTGGGATAGTCTCAACATAATTAGATTTGTATAATTTTAGAAATTTAGCATTAGTTGTCTTGAATTTCGACGCTGTAGTTTAATATTGGGGCTTTTTAGAAATTAGAAATTTTGCCAAGCCGAAAATTTTTATTGTTGATCTCGCCCAAACTCAACCCCCCCAAAAAAGATATTCTAATCCCAATTATCCCTCCAAATTTTCAAGTAAATTTATTTTTTAATTATTTTGGAGAATATTATTAAAACTCCTCAAAACTCTAGTTAGTCTAATTAGTTTGGGCAACCCATA
Source organism: Carnegiea gigantea (assembly GCA_029747015.1). Classification (NCBI taxonomy): domain Eukaryota; kingdom Viridiplantae; phylum Streptophyta; class Magnoliopsida; order Caryophyllales; family Cactaceae; genus Carnegiea; species Carnegiea gigantea. Next base: position 200,652 of record JAKOGI010001496.1, read on the forward strand.
ATTGGCCTAAAAACATATGGTACCATAGGAACTAAGGTAATAGAGGTGGCATTTGGCTGCATCAAAATTTTACAACTATTAAAGAAGTCTATGATAGTTGTAATGCCTCTCTTCCAATTAAGGTCCAGGTACTTTGAAAATAACTACAATCATAATCCTTAACCCTAACAACTACTGCATCAGGGCTTTTGGTACTATTAATGGACCAATTGGCTGCCTTCGCTTTATTGGCCTACAAAGACCTAATCAGATCGACTTTTTGAACCTTAGATATAAAGTTTCGTTTCTCAATAACGGTCATGTTGGCAATTAATTTAAGTTTGTATCCCTTTCTTTCCTCCTTGCAATTTCAATTCAAGTTCTTAGATTCAGCCATGTTCATCAAATTAGGTTAAGGACTTAAGGATTATGAATGTGAACACATGTAGAGGCTAAGTTCCCAACTTGAGTTGCGAATAATCCCTAATATGCTTGATTGAATCGTGCTATAGGTTTTTGTGAATTATGCCCATGCTTATAAATTGGATTCTTGTTTAGTATGCTAGGTGTTGATGAAGCATCACTTGTTGATTGTGAATATCACTTGTTGTGCTAATTACCCAAAACCCTAGACCCTAAACCCGATCTTACAAAGGACTTCCTTAAGATCGGATTTAGTGATTGGAAGTATAGTGAACATCACTTGTTGATTGTGAACATAACTTCTTGTGCAATTATGATTTTTATAAAGGACTTGCCCAGTTTGCAATTGACGAGAACAATAAAAAAGAGGTCTGCCTTTCCTTTTATGACACTCAACCTTTCCTTTCATGACACTCCTTGCTCATATTTCATCATGTCTATAAGCATTGCTTACATTGTGATCCTATGTAGAAAACTAACTGCGAGCTTGAGGAAGTGGTGAAACTAAATTTCTTACGGCCCGAGGAGCAACCTACTACTTTACTTTGAAGGTGGAGAACAAAGATGATGCTGACCAAAAATCCTGCATATGTCGAGCAGCGGTGTATGTGGCGCTAGATCAACTGAACCTTGTTGAGTTATTTGAAGACCCTAACTTTGAGGTAACTCTATTTTCTTTTCCTTTTTCTGTTTGTGGTTGAGTTAACTTCAACAAAACCTAGATTAGTGTGGTCGTGAGATCTAGCCCCCCGAGGTATACGCCCTAAGATCAAAGTGAAACAATATAGGTACCCTTTCCTTATGTTAATGCAATCTTCATTCCTTGATTCAAAGCATAAGAATTGAAGTGGTCCACGTATTCTTACATTTTGATCTCAAAAACTATGGAGGTTGAAAAGCCAATTTAGTGCAAATTAAGCTTTCTTGGACTGTGTGTTATACAAATGTCTATGGCATGACCTACAAATGGATCGATCATGCCAATGTTTGATGTGTTTTTTGTTGTAACTTGAGTGCTTATTTTAAAACAACATAGATGCTAAGGTGCGGGACAAGAGGTTCAATGAAGGCAATGCGCTCATCCACCTTACAGAAGTTAAGAAGCTATTTCCCCCCCTTTTTTTAGGTTTTGGGTTTGGAGCAAGCGGAGCGAGGGAGGTTGAGATAGCTCGACCCCTAAAATTCTAGAAGTTATCACTTAATATAATCCTATGATGGATGTTATTCCAAGCACAAGCTTCCGATTTGTGGTAGGCTGGCTCAATAGCTTCTAATTCACAAATGCTAACTCTCAACTTTCTAACCTAGCCTCGGCTTTTAATTTTGCAAACTGTATATCATTACCGGTGATTTAACTTCACAGATTTGCAATCAGTCTATCTGAGTGATTTCAATTTTGATTCCTTCATTTGGGGGTGGGTACTATGATCACTCGCCCCTAAATCTCTTGCAAGCAGTTGCTTCCTTCCCCGACAGCCACATATATCTAGAATAAGGGGGTCTATGCGCTCGCGTGTGCACATGAAACACACCTACCCATGCACGTGTGCATGTGGAGAGGCGTAGGGGGGAGGTGTCCATATTAATACATGCATATGTATTACTTTCCTTTTCAGTCGCTTAGCATGGAAACATCTTATACGTACAGTTTTGTTCCAGAGGATAGAAGGCTCTAGTTTTAATCCAACATTGATCTAAGTTCTGATTGCAATTAAGGGCCTTCTGCATCCTAAATTACCAACCTATGTGCTTATATGTGTAACCTAATTTCAAGGTTTTTTTTTAAAAATAAATGTAATTAAGGATTAGGGTTCTATACGTATTTCAATTGTTAATTTTAACTTTTGAGGTCTAATCACTAACTTTGTCAAGACAGTAAAACTTCTACAGTGCTAATTATTATATGTATACAGAAATGATTTTCCTTTGGGAATTTCTTTAAAAAGGGAGTTTTATGACTATCTACTAAAATTAGTTTGTTCTGGTAATTAGACAGTAAGACACGTGCACGTACAGCATGAGATCAAAGTTAAACATTGTATACCCTTTGCTTATGGTAATATAGTCTTAATTCCTTAATTTAAAGCATAAGAAGTTAGTCCATGTATTCTTACATTTTGGTCTAAAGGGCTAAAAATGTAGAGGCTAAAAAGATAATTTACCATATCCCTTGGGAAGAGAGGGGGTAGCTTTACTCTAAATGCTCTGTGCGTGTTGGCCTTTTAGATTGTTAATGCTTAGATTTATAAAGAAATTATTTTCTTTTGAATATTTCTTAAAAGAAATGAGTTTTTATAAGGGTGTACTAGAAATTTCTGGTAATTAGGTTTAGAACCAAAAAGGCAAAGAAGGGTGAGGAGATGTCCAATCTGTAGCAAAAGTTTAAGTACCGCCTTTTTTCTTTTCTTTTCCCCCACTTTGTAAGACAATGAGGCAAATCGTGGTTTAGTCCTCTGTATAATTAGTTGATTACATTTACAAATGAATTGAAATATTTCAATGTATCTCTATCTATTTTTATATGTCTCATTCTAACTTATTGAATGCCTTGACAGGTCTGCTGAAGAACCAAGAAGTGGTGAAGCTAAGCTAGGGTTTGCAATGAAACATTTTATATGATGTTGAAATGTTTCAAAGCTTGCTGCTTGTCCTTTTGTTCAAGCGGACTTTTTGGCCATTGTTCGGTGGTTGTGTACGCTCAATTGCTGATCAATTAAATTCCTTTCTGACATTGGCTTGCGCTTCAAAATACAGAATATAGATCAAGTAAATTTGTTCTATGCAGTGTAAAGAACTATGTCTAGGTTAAAGAATTTTTCTCGTTGTAAAGTTTGTGAAGTCCCTGAGGAAGATGATGTTCTTGTGTTGTTTCGGTGCCCACTTGTTAATGAATGAAATCTTAATAAGAAGTCTGGTTGCGTAGGATCATTGGGATGCCCCCTTCTCCTTGGCCTGCGGTTTTGTTTTACATGCTAGGGATGTTCTGGGCTCCGCAGAATGGAGTGAGTTCATAATTCTCTGATGTGTGGAATGCTGCGAAACAGCATGTGTCGATGAAGAAGATTGAAGGCTTTCAATGTTGGGTGGTGAGGGTACTGATTTTGTAGGTGAATATAGAGCAAATCGAGTGAAGTTGGAGCGCACTAGCGGTTCGAAACAATCTATGCTGGGTTCCACCCAAGGCGGGGAAAGTGAACTTCAATGCTGCCAAGCCAGATGACATGGAGCCATGGTTGGGGGTTGGTAACTAGAGGCAGTGATGGTGTCTTGGGGTCGAAAATGGAAGAAGCACGAGCCTGTATGTTTTGGTTTGCAGAAGGCCATTCATCATGGCTTCAAGGATGTCGCTGTAGAAGGCGATTGTGCTTTCTGGATTGCCAAGATCAAGAAGAAAGAGTGTTAAGTAGAAGGTGTTGGTCTTTTTATTTCAGACATTATTAGTTTGTGCTCTCGTTTTGATTTTTTGCACTTTTTCATCTGTTAAAAGGAAGGGAAATTTTGCAGCACATGTTGTTATCTGTCTCCAACTTTATGATTCTTTCCTTATGCTTTGGTTGGATGACGATCCAGATTTAATCTCTATCTAGTCTGATTGCTTACAATACGTGCTTTTTTGACGAGATGGATTTAAAATATCCTCCCTTTTGTTGATTAGAGGAGGGAAAAACCTAATGCCAGCAACTTGATAGCCTAATGCTGGCTCAACCTTTCTCTAAAAAATCCTTTAAAATTTTGCTTGCTTGCACTACTGTAATATTTGGCTAGATGTAATCAACCTTGTAATATAAACAAGTTTGTAATTATGTTTTCATTGCCTTGTTTGGTTGCATGAGGGTATTGTAATAAAAAAATATCTTGCAATTATAATTATCATGAACTAAGTAATGATAATTACATTACAAAGTTGATTGTATTATATTGTCATTGCATTACATCTAACCAAACATCATATAATAGAATCTAATCACCACTTACTATGACTTAACTGTAGCTGAAGGCTGATAGCAAGGTAAGTTCATTTTTTCAAACAAAAAACCTTAAGCAAAATAGCAAATGAAGAGAGGATTGATAGGGCAAACTACAACGCCTACTAGTGATACAATCTTAGATCACAGCATGGTCCAGATTGTTAGCATAGGCCTTTATATACACAGATTGTTAGCTGAGATGTTATAAAAATATAGAAAATTCTGTTGCAAGTCCATGGAAATGTGTGGAACTTTCAATCTTAGGTCACAGCATGACAAAATAATAGAAAGCGGTACTTATGTTACATATCGCGGTTGCCATTGGAATAAAATGCGGTTTGTGCAACTTAAAAAATCTTTCCAATGTGTTCATTTCGTTGTAGAACAACCATATTTTGAATACCTGTATCACAAGCTTACCTGTAAGTTTGCTGCTACACTTTTATGAGCACAAATATTAGAGTTCTATCTCTTTGGCAAATGGCCAAGCTCGATTCACGCTGCTTAGCATGACTAACGAATAGTTTTGGTTTGGAACCAAATTCCAACTAGTCATATCATGTTAAGGCACAGGAAGCTGTTTTGCCCTCCCTATTCCACCATCGCTCCTAGAAAAAAAAGGAAATAAAAAGATGCTGGCGTTGTTAAAAAGAGGCAATAAAAACACAATAGAGGAGAAGGGAACCTCGGATTACTTGCCGTAAAATTGGATGAACAATAACTTGAAATGTCATACTTATAGGCTTATGGAATAACAAACACTAGCTCATTATTAGAACCGTGTTTAGCTAATTGAAAAATATGGGATAAGCCACTAAAAACATTGGTTCTAGATATGACATTTCCCATATTTTTAGTGGCTTATCCCATATTTTTCAATTAGCTAACTATGGCATTCCGAGGTCCTAAACATTAACCAAGTTATCACCATGACTTTTGAAAAAATCGGGTCAAATAAATTAAACCATTGACCAAGCTCATAAACATCCTAGCCTCTACCATCTCTTCTCCATCTTTTTGCTGCAATTTCTTATTACTATCCATAGGTGCAACTCCAGGCTTGCAGTTAAGCATACTATCCAAATTCCTAGCACTAGCACATTTCCTTTGTGAAATAAAAATTCCATCTTCAGCTTGATGTACTTCAAGGCCAAGGAAATAATGCAGTAAGCCTATATTTGTCAGCTTAAATTCAATCATCATCTAAGACTTACACTCATCTAGAAGCGACATAGAAGAGACAGTATAAATGATATCATCAACGTAAAAACGGACAATGGTGAACTCATTTTTACCTCCCTTTTTCACATACAACATGTGCTCGTTGTCACCTCTCATTTAGCGATTCTATTTGAAATACCCATCAATCATGTAGTACCAACTTGGAGGTCTCCTTTGGTCCATACGTGGAAGACTTTTACCTTTCATTCACTGTCATCTTTTATGAAACCTTCTGGTTGTGTACCTAAACCTCTTATTTTATGTCTCCATCGAGGAATGCTGGCTTGAAATGAAACTGATAAACTTGCGATTGCAATTTTCCAGCTAATGATAGAACATACCTCACTATTTCAAACCAAGCTACTGAAGAAAAAGTTTCTCAGAAATCAACACCATATTGTTGTGCATACCCCTTTGCCACAAGTAAAGCTTTGTGCTTTTGTATGCTTCCACGTACAACAAACTTTGTCTTGAATTCCTACTTCAAGCCAATTGCATTTTTGCCTTCTCGAAGATTTGTCATCTCCTACATTCCATTCTTTTCGATAACTTTCATCTCTTCTACCATTGCTTGCTACCATTCTTCTCTTTTAGTTGCATCTTCATCACATATAGCATCTGAGACTGCTAGAGCAAACTAATAGGAGTGTATGAGCATATCTAGGATTTAGCTTTATGATCCTCTGTGAGTGTAAGGTGAAGTTAACTCCATTTTTCTCCAAAGTGTAAGGAGTTGTTAACTCCATGTGAATGCCATTTTCTTCGCCGAACAAATTGAATTCCTTAGTCACACACTCACTACGTCTGTCTGTGCAAAGAACTTCAATATTGCAGCCACTTTGGTTCTCCACCATAGCCTTAAATTTCTTGAATCTCTCAAAAGTTTTCTGACTGGTTTTCAAGTAAACACACCAAGCACATGTGAGTATACTAATCAATAGGCAACAAGAAATAACAACAAACACCCAAGGCCTTAGTTTGCGTATACTCACATCAGTCAATAAACATTTAGAAACTCTCCGTGCTTTTCCAATAGGAACTGACTTTCTATTTTGTTTACCAAAAATGCATCGCTCGCACAAATTAAGAAAACCAATTTTACGTAGTCCAATAATCGTACGTTTATCACTTAGTAACTTAAAGCATTTGATGTTGAGGTGCACAAATTTGAAATGCCACAACTTTAGGTCATCCTTTGTACTTGCAGCCAAGGCAAAACTCTCTACGTCAGCAATACTGAAAACATTCTGTTTGTAATTATGTTGGCTAACACCTTTATGCCTGATTCCTTGTTTGTAATAACACCTACATTGTCATCAAACAAAACGGAATATCCATGAGCTATGAGCGATCCAACACTTAGCAAGTTGCAAGCCTAGCTCATGAACAAATTGCTCGTCGTACAGCTCCTTTACTTTACCAAGTGCTTACTTTCGCCGTGCCTTTGCACTCAACCTACATCTCCCTTTTGTCGCCAAGATCTCCCTTTTGTCGGCAAGATGCATCTTTATCTTTTGTGCTTCATCCAACTTCTTGAACAATGATTTAGTAGTTGTCATGTGATTCAAACAATTGTTGTCTATGAACCATGAATCACTTGGCTTATCATCAGTGTCTACACATTCCATAAAAAGCTTATGTTCTTTTTCACTTTCTGCTGCAAAATTCATTTTCTGGTCTTTCAATTAGCAATCGACCTGTATATCTCTCTATCTTTTGCAATGATAATACTAAGGGCCTCTTCTTTTCGTGGGTCAATCCACATTTACCAACTTCAACCCACTTCAACCTACTTCAACCTATTTCAACCTACTTCAACCTATTTCAACCCACTTGAAAAAAAAAATACCAACTTCAACCTACCTCAACCTACTTCAACCCACTTCAACCAACTTCAACCCACCTCCTTCATAATTTTAATAATTTGTAAAGTATCATATGGGATTTAGGGCCTCCTGTTTTCGTGAGTACATTGGGTGGAGAAAAGGGTGAAGTCGGTTGAAGTAGGTTGAGGTAGGTTGAGGTAGACTGAAGTTGTTATATATATTTTTTTTTTGAGGTTTAAAATAGATTGAACTAGATTGAAGTGGATTGATGTAGGTTGAAGTACATTGAAATTGATATATTTTGTAAGTGGTGGATTGAAGTGGGTTAAAATAATGAGAATGAAACTAATGTGTGATAATTTATGAAGTTATCGAAATTTTGTGAAATTTTCGTTCATTTTTTTTTATTTTTTATTTTTTATTTTTTATTTTTTATTTTAATTTTAATTTTAATTTTAATTTTAATTTTAATTTTTATTATTTTTTATTAATCTTTTAATTTTTAATTTTTAATTTTTAATTTTTCACTTTTTATTTTTATTTTTTTACTTTTTACTTTTTCTTTTTTTTCTTTTTTTATTTTTTATTTTTTAATTTTTATTTTTTATTTTGCGTTTTTTACGTTGTTTGTTTTATTTTTTAATTTTTATTTTTTATTTTGCGTTTTTTACGTTGTTTGTTTTATTTTTTACTTTTTATTTTTTATTTTTTAATTTTAATTTTTATTTTTTGAATTAAAAATTTAAAATTTAAAATTTAAAATTTAAAATTAAAATTTAAAAATTTTAAAATAATAAATTACAAAATAAAAAATTAAAAAATAAAAAATAAAAAACAAGAACCAAGAAATTAAAAAAATAAAAAATAAGAAATAAGAAATAAGAAATAAGAAATAAGAAATAAGAAATAAAAAATAAGAAATAAAAAAATAAAAATAAAAATAAAAACTACAAATAAAAATAAAAATAAAAAATAAAAAATTAAAATGAAATTAAAAAATTAAAAAATTAAAAATTAAAAAATAAAAAATGAAAAAATGAAAAATGAAAAATGAAAAATGAAAAATGAAAATAACAAATGAAAAATGAAAAATGTACATAAAAAATAAAAAATAAAAATAAAAATTAAAAATTAAAAATTAAAAATTAAAAATTAAAAATTAAAAATTAAAAATTAAAAATTAAAAATTAAAAAATTAAAAATGAAAAATAAAAAATGAAAAAATGAAAAATGAAAAATGAAAAGTGAAAAATTTAAAATAAAAAATAAAAAATAAAAAATAAAAAATAAAAATAAAAAATAAAAAATAAAAAAAAGAATAAAAAAAGAATAAATAAAAATTTCACAAAAATTCGATAACTTCAAAAATTATCGCACAGTAGTTACATTCTTATTATTTTAACCCACTTCAACCCACCACATAAAAAATATATCAAATTCAACCTATTTCAACCAACAGCTACCCACTTCAATCTATTTCAACCCACCTCAAAAAAAAATACCAACTTCAACCTATCTCAACCCACCTTAACCTACTTCAACTTATTTCACCCTTTTACCCACCCTATTTACCCACGAAAAGAACATGTCCTAAATATCCTATTTTTGTGTCAGCTTGCTCATTGGACTACCTTGGACCATCATTCTTTGCTGAGCCTCAGTGACTACCTCAACCACAAGCACAATGGCCACCTTTGCCCTCTGCATGGGATATGTGAGTTCTTTATTTTTCCTTGTAGGAAAAATTCCCCCTTCACTTGGAATGCCTTCTTCTCCACTTTCTCAAAAGGCCTATTAATCTGAGCATTAGGGGATAACAAAGAGCTCATTAGTGCATCAAAACTATAAGTAGATACGTCTTTAGCTTCTTCTATCCAAACAACTACGTGGTCAAAATCTCTGGTTAAACTTCTAAAAACCTTGCTCACAATGGTTCCATTGCTAAAACTGTCACCATAAGTTTTCACGAGGATGAGGATGAGGCACCGATGAGACTAACTGCGTGCCATAACCTTACTTAGGACAATGAAAGAGGATTTACTTTTGGTAAAGCAAATTCAGACTTTCACTGTCGAACGAATAGTGTCTTATCACCCATAGAAATCAAAAGGAAGGGGGAATTGAAGGAAAAAAAGGGACTCCTCTCTGGATCAGTTGGCAATTTTTCTTTTTAGTTGCATCTTCATAACATATAGCATCTGAGACAGCTGGAGCAAACTGATAGGAGTGTATGAGCATATCTAGGATTTAGCTTTATGATCCCTTGTGAGTGTAAGGTGATGTTAACTCCATTTTCCTCCAGAGTGTAAGGAGTTGTTAACTCCATGTGAATGCCATTTTCTTCGCCGAACAAATTGAATTCCTTAGTTGAACACTCACTACCTCTGTCTATGCAAAGAACTTCAATATTGCAGCCACTTCGGTTCTCCACCACAGTGTTAAATTTCTTAAATTTTTCCGAAGTTTTCTGACTTGTTTTCAAGTAAGCTCACCAAACACATGTGAGTATGCTAATCAATAAGCAACAAGAAATAACGACAAACACCCAAGGCCTTAGTTTGCGTAGACTCACATAGGTCAACAAATATTTAGAAACTCTCCATGCTTTTCCAACAGGAACTTTCTATTTTGTTTACCAAAAATGCATCCCTCGCACAAATTAAGAGAACCAATTTTTCGTAGTCCAATAACTGTACCTTTGTCATTTAGCAACCTAAAGCCTTTGATGTTGAGGTGCACATACATGAAATGCCACAACTTTAGGTCATCCTTTGTGCTTGCAGCCAAGGCAAAACTCTTTACGTAAGCAACAATGAAAACATTTTGTTTGCAGTCATGTTGGCTAGCACCTTTATCCTTGATTCCTTGTTTGGAATAACACCTGCATTGTCATCAAACAAAACGGAATATCCATTAGTTATTAGTGATCCAACACTTAGCAAGTTGCAAGCCTAGCTCATGAACAAATTGCTTGTCGTGCAGCTCCTTTACTTTACCAAGGCTTGTGCTTACTTCCGCCGTGCCTTTGCCCTCAACTTGCATCTCCCTTTTGTCGCCAAGACGCATCTTTATCTTTGGTGTCTCAACCAACTTCTTGAACAATGATTTGACAGTTGTCGTGTGATTCGAACAATTGCTGTCTACGAACCATAAATCGTTTGGCTTATCGTCAGTATCTACACATTCCATAAAAAGCTTATTCTCTTTTTCATTTTCTGCTACAAAATTCCTTTTCTGGTCTTTAAATTAGCAATCGACCTGTATGTTTTCCTATCTCTTGCAATGATAATACTAAACGTCCTATTTTTGTGTCACCTTGCTCATTGGACTACCTTGGACCATCATTCTTTGCTCGACCTCTGTTACGTCAACCACGAGCACAATGGCCACCTCTGCCCTCTGCATGGGATATGTGAGTTCTTTGATTTTTCCCTTGTAGGAAAAATTCCCCCTTCACTTGGAATGCCTTCTCCTCCACTTTCAGAGAAGGCCTATTAATTTGATCATTCGAGGCTAACAGAGAGCTCATTAGTGCATCAAAACTGTAAGTAGATAAGTCTTTAGCTTCTTCTATCCTAGCAACTACATGGTCAAAATCTCTAGTTAAACTTCTAAAAACCTTGCTCACAATGGTTTCATTGCTAAAACTATCACCATAAGTTTTCATGCGGCTAACAATTCTAGACACCGCTAGAAAGAAATTTGCATAGGTTCCTTTTTTTTTTTCATAGTCAAAGTTTCAAATTCTCGCCTACGTGCCTGTAGTTTTACAGTGATTACCTTCTTGTCCCCTAAATACTCATTCTTAAGTATCTGCCACGCTTGATGAGAGGTTGTGGGTGCTGCAATTCTAGAGAAAATTTCATTGTCCAATGATGATTGGAGGAGAAACAAGGCTTTTGCATCTTTGTTACGAGTCTACTGCAATTGTTGGTTGAGTGTCTTTTTAGAATAAAATAATTAGAAATGTCAGTGGTCACATAAAAATTTTTGGAAAGAAAGTGAATGCCTTTTCAACCCTGTAATTTTAACATGATAGAACAGTTGTGAGTTCTTTATATATATATATATATATATATATATATATATATATATATATATATATATATATATATATATATATATTCTAAAATCTATGAAAAATAATGATTGGAGGAGAAACAAGGTCGTTGCATCTTTTATATGAGTCTTCCACAATAGTTGGTTGGGTGTCTTTTTTTGACCTGTATTTCAAAACAGAATAATTAAAAATATCAGAAAGTTTTTGGAAAGGAAGTGGAGGTTGCTTTAGACTTGTAATTTTAGCATGACAGAATACTTGTGAGCTGTTTTTGTGAATATGTGTGTGTGTATATATATATATATATATATATATATATATATATATATATATATATATATATATGCATATATATATATATATATCCTCAAAGGGCAGCCCGGTGTACAAGCATCCCACGTTCACGCAGGGTCCGGGGAAGGGCCGCACCCCAAGGGATGTATTGTAGGCAACCTAACCTGACTTTGTCAGTGGCTGATTCTGCGGCTCGAATATATCCTCGAATATGAGAAAAATTGCTTAGAACAGTGTATAAGGGATTTTTTTGGGCCAGTTGTGTCTAAGGACGCCGTTGGGCCACCCACTGACCAAAGAAACAAACAGGTCCATGAAAAAATTATGTAAAGATGAGGGCAAAACAGGGCCTCGTCCAAAGAGGGTATTCTGCTTTTCGTTTTTCTAGGGTTTTGGGAAATTCATCGTCATCGTCTTCGATTCCCAGAAGTGCGATTCATGGCTGCCTCAATGGAGCCTGCAAGGGAGGCTACGAAAACCTGCTGTTGTGAAGAACTTAATATGGAGCCTTCGGCAAAAAGGCAGAAGATCTGCCCTTGTCCAGAACTTAAGCTGCCGCAAGACGCTCCTCATCCTACTAATGGTAAAGATGTTCCAGATTACACTTCTGATGACTATAGCGGTGAGGAGTTCGATGCATATGTTCAATCCATTCAAGAATCTGGGGTTCGTTAGTTTCTCTATTTCTTTTGTAATTCTATCTTGATGTTGCTTCGTCTAAAATTTAACTTAGATCTCCAGATTTAATTTCTGATGGAGTTGAATGTTTTGATACAGGTTGTGCAATTTAATGTGCATTGTGAAATATAGATTTTGAATGTTGTTGGTATTGTTTGTCTTCCATAATTGTTAAAGATCTTTCGTTTGTAAAGATCATTCTTTTGTGGCGATTTTCTGCACATAATGCAGGGGTACGATGTCATCGACTTCCCTGGTGCTGGCTCCGTATTATCTCCTTTACTTCCAGTCCCTAAGTCTGTTCTTGAGGAGCATTATGAGTTTTACAAACCACTTGCCGAGTTTGCAGTTGCCGAGAACAATAAGCAGAAGGTCTCCCTTTCCTTTCATGAAACTCATTGCTCATGTTTTATCATGTCTATGATAATTGCTAACATTGTGATCCTGTATAGAAAACTAACTACGAACTTGAGAAAGTGGTGAAAGTGAATTACTTACTGGCCAAAGGATCAACCTACTACTTTACTTTGAAGGTGAAGAACAAAGATGATGCTGAGCAGAAATCTTGCATATGTCGGGCAGCGGTGTATGTGGCGCTAGATCAATCACTGAACCTTGATGAGTTATTTGAAGTCCCTAAATTTGAGGTAACTCTATTTTCTTTTCCTTATTCTGTCTGTAGTAGAACTTACTTCAACAAAACCTAGATCAGTGTGGTCGTGAAACAATATGCTTGCCCTTTCCTTATGGTAATCTAGTCTTTATTCCTCAATTTAAAGCATAAGCATTGAAGTTGGTCCATGTATTCTTACATTTTGGTCTCCAGGTGTTAAAACTGGGGAGGTTGAAAAGACAATTTAGCGCGAAGCTTTCTTGGACTGTGTGTTGCACAAATCGTCTGTGGCATGACCGACAAATGGATCGGTCATTCCAATGCTTGATGTCTTTTGTGTTGTAACTTGAGCGTTTAGTTTAAAACAACGTACCCGCTGAGGACAAGAGGCGCAATGAAGGCAATGCGCTCATCCACCTTACAGAAGTTAAGAAGCTATTTTTTCCCCTTTTTTAGGTTTTGGGTTGGGAACGAGGGCGGCGAGGGAGGTCGTGATAGTTCAACCCCTGAAATTCTAAAAGTTAATACTTACTATAATCCTATAATGGATGCTATTCCGAGCAACAGCTTGCAATTTGTGGCAGGCTGGCTGAATAGCTTCCAAATTCACAAACCCTAATGGTTAACTTTCTAACCTAACCTCAGCTTCCAACTTTGCAGACTGTATGTCATTGCCGATGATTGAACTTCACAGATTATTGCATTCAGTCTGAGCGATTTCAATTTTGATTCCCAGGTTTTCGGGTGGGTACTATGATCACTTGCTCCTGAATCTCGTCCAAGCAGGCTCGCTTCTTTCTCCAATGGCGACATTTATCAACATTAGATATGTGTGTGCGCCGGCGTGAAACACACACAGACACACACACACAGAGAAACACACACACCCGTGTGTGTGCGTAAGGAGAGAGAGGGGGAAGGGAGAGATATATGTCCGTATGTTGATACATAACATACGTATTACTTTCCTTTTGGGTCCCCTAGCATAGAAGCATCTTATACGTACGGTTTAGTTCTAGAATTATGAAGCTCTATTTTTAAGCCAACATTGGTCGTAAGTCCTAATTGCTGCTAAGGATTTTATGCATCCTAAATGGCCCTTTACCAACGCATACGCTTTTATGTGTAATCTTATTTTAAAGCTTTTTTATATATAATTAGGGATTAGGGGTCTATATTAAGTATTTTGATTGTTAACTTCGACTTTTGGGGTCTAATCATTGACTATTAGCTTTGTCATGACAGTAAAACTTTTAAATTTTTAATGCTTAGATTTATCAAGAAATTTTTTCTTCTATTTCTTAAAAGAAACAAGTTTTATAAGGGTGTACTAAAAATGAGTTTGTTCTGGTAAATACATTTAGAAACAAAAAGGCAAAGAAGAGTGAGGCTTTTTTCCTTTTCTTTTTCCTTCTCCAATTTTTAAGACCATAGGTCAATTCACGGTTTCGTCCTTTGTATTTTAGTTGATTACAATTACAAATGAATTGAAAATTTTCAGTATATCTCCATCTATTTTTGTAAGCCTCCGCCTAACCTGTTGAATGCGTTGACAGGTCTGCTGAAGAACCAAGAAGTGGTGAAGCTAAGCTAGGATTTGCAATGAAACATTTTATCTGATGTTGACCTGTTTAGATCCGTGGGCTCTCCTGAGCCTTGATGTTTCAACTTTTATTTATCCTTTTATTTATGGTGTGTTTCTTGTTCTTTTGTATGCCATTAATATCTTAACCTTGCCCTTGGTTATTATCTAACTTAATGTAACTTAATCTACAGGGCTTTTGTTCCGTGGATGATGTTACTGCATATTAGTATTTATGTAACTATGGCAGATTCCAGAAAGTTTACTTCCTTTTATAGTGTGTGCTGAATTGCTGATCAATGAAATTCCTTTCGGATATTGGCTCGAGTTTTCTAGATAAGGAATACGTATCAAGTAAATTTGTTTATGCAAATCAGGATTTATGTAGGATAGTTAAAATTAAAGAAAGAGCATGCAATGGAGGATAATGCTACCGAAGACTGAAGACTCGCAAGGATTTTTAGGTGTAATATTTTACGTACTACAGTAAAGTGTAAACGAGCAATTATTTTGGGATCCCAAACAGAGGTGTATTAATGTATTACTGATTGAACAGCAACCGCTAATCGGCACATAGGATCCTAAATAGAATTCAAGCTCCTTGGTCATTGCGTAATTGATAAGCCTCTTTTGACTCACAAATGCATCCCAAAGTTCTTTGTCTGCCTTTATCTCTCTTTAAGGAGTGGGATATGCATGTTGTTTAGGACCATAGCAGCTATCAAAAACACGGAGCCAGTTGCTGAGGAAAGCAGTGGATTAACATGCCATGAATGAAGAACAAGAGCTAGATAGAGATTTTTAGTGAGAAAATTTCACGGTGTTTCATTTGAATGATTTGATCTCCACACCGCATTACACAACTTTCTTTATGCCATAACAGAGGAAAGAAAAATATCTAAGCAGTCCTAGCCACGCTATAGTCACACTCAATGGGCTGCAGAGCATGATGATGGGGTGAGTGAAGATGGTGTATGGGGGTCATGTTTGACATTCATGTTTGCCTGGAGATCGTGTGCAAAGGCTCCTCCTACAGTATCAAGAATTATCTCTAGATTGACGGATTTTTCTCATTGTAAAGTTTGTGCAGCCCCTGCGGAAGTCATGTTCATATATTGTTTCAGTGCCCATTTGTTATTCATGAATGAAATCCGGAGAGGAAGTTTGTATGTGCAAGATCATTGAGATGCCCCTTTCTCCTCGGCGTGCTATTTGTTTTAAATGCTAGGGATAATGCTCTGGGCTAAGCAGAATGGGGTGAGTTCATCGCAATTTCTTTGAGTGGAATGCTAGGGAATGGCATGTGTTGATGAAGAAGATAGAAAGCTTTCAATGCTGGGTGGTAAGGCTGAATATAGAGCAGCTCCAATGAAGTTGAAGTGCACTAGCAGTTTGAAACAATCTAGTTGGGCTCCGAAAACTGAAGAACCTGTACGTTTGCTTTGCGAATTGCCATTCATTGTGGTTTCGAGAATGTTATTGTAGAAGGCGATTGTGCTTCCTTGATTGCCGAGATCAAGAAGAAAGGGTGTTAAGCTGTTGGTCTTTTTATTTCAGACATTATTAGTTTGTGCTCTTGTTTTGATTCTTCGCTTAGGTGATTGTGCTTACACTATGTGCATTTTTGATGAGATGGATCTAAACTATATGTCCTCCCTTTTGTTGATTAGCTAGGGGAAAAAAACCTAACGTTAGCAAATTAACAGCCTAATGCTGGCAACCTTTCTCTAAAAAACCCCTTAACAGAATATTTGCTTGCACTAACAGAATCCAAACACCCCTTATTACAACTTAACTGAAGCTGATGGCTGACTGAGAGCAAGCCAAGTTCATTTTTTTTTAAACAGGAGACATTAAGCAAAATAGCAAAGGAAAAGAGGATCGATATGGCAAAATACAATGCCTACTGGAGTACTACAATGACCAACATCATGTTGCAATCCCCACTGGGGGGTGGTGAGGGAGGTGAAAGTATGCTCTTCAACTTGAAGTAACCGGTCAAGTTTTTCCTGTATTTCGGCTGATGATACAAGTTTAATGACTCTAAATTTGATATGGAAAAGACTTACCATAGCCTTTTATGTAGACAGGTTGTTAACCAAGATGTTTTGAAAATATAGAAAATTCTGCTGCAAATCGTTAGAAATATGTGGAGCTTCCAATGTCATGAGATGAAAACGCGGCTTGTCCAACTCAAAAATTCTT
>JAKOGI010001497.1:2500-15000 GCA_029747015.1 Carnegiea gigantea
ACAGAAAAAAGTGAAAATTTAGGGAGACATTATGCTGTAATCTACTATAGTTGATACTGAAGATCGAACCGTATTCTAACATTTCAATTCTGCTATATTTACACACACAAATACACAATCAATGATGCCAATGCTCTGCAAATGTGGGGATGGATGCAGTCACTGACAAGACAACTCCTATATGAAAAAGTGGGAAGAAAAAATGAAGTTCTAAACCATGTTTATGACTTGAGCTTGGCTATCATTTGTTCTACAAGGCACAAGGCAGTATCATCAAACCCATCATCTTCTGCGTGATCAATTCTCTCCATTATATGCTCCAAAACTTCATTTTTCAGCTGTTTGGTATCCAATCCATTACTCGATCCATCTCGAAGGTGTTGCAGCAGGGTTTGTGCCAAATTCCTAGCCCTCCAAGTTCCATCGACACTCAACTGCAGAAGACCTGGGATTACCCCGTCTCTTAATATCAATTCCCTGTATTTATCCCGACTGTTCTGACATATAAGCAGAAGAATCCTTACAGCATGCTCTTTGCCCTCAGGTGACCCATCTTCAATGGTCTCGACAAGAGCCTGGATGGCACCCGGCATGGCTGCAGTGTTTTCCAGGGCGCTTTCTGATGAGGAGATTACCTTTTCAAGTAATGCAGTTGCCTTTTCTACCAAGTCCGAGGATTTTTGTGAAGCGTAGATGGTGTGGAGAAGGTAGGTCAGTAAATTGGATGAGACAAGTGATGGGATTATCTGGGTCCAACTTGAGAGATTCAGAAGGGTGGCTATTACATCAAGTTTGGCTTGATCACTGATATTAGGTCCCTCCCAATGTAAAATTTCAATGAGGATAGGTATGGCTCCAGAAGAGCTGATTGATACTCTGTTAGTGGTGCAAGAGGAGAGGATGAACATGGTGGCTATGGATAGCTCGGTCAGATTAACGCTCTCAAAATGTATGAGCTTCAGCAGTATGTGGATCACCCCGGACTTAGCTATTTTGATCTTGTTCCTGCACAAAATTTAGGTTATCAATTATCAACACCTTAATCAGATCTATTATTGAATTAGTGGTGTGTTAGACAGACTTGAAAATGAGTTTTTCTATAGAATTTTTCCTATGTTTTGGCAAAACATTGAAAATGTTATCTTGAAGAAAAACACTGCCCTAAAGATTCAGCTCCAGGATCCAAAATCATCCACCCAAATGCTGGTAAATTGGAAAATTGTTTTCCTAGAAAATAATTTCTTGCCAAACGAACCCCCTAGATAGACAATGGAATTGTAACCTCAAATAGGTACCTTTCACTGCCATAGGCAAGGCTAAGCAGAGCAAGCAGAGCAGCTTCAATGGCTTCATATTCATTGGAGTCGAGCATAGAAACCAGGGGATGAATAATGCCCTTCTCAATCAACCTATGCTTTTGCTTGCTTGTTAGCCTATTGAGCTCCATTGCAGCATGAATACGCTCTTCTGCTTGGTGTGAGGTCAGAGCTTCAATGACCACCTCCTCCATTTGCTCCCACGCCCGCTCTTAGAAGTCTCTACTGACTCTGTGAAACCAGAGCTGGGGGGGGGGGGGGGGGAGCGCTTGGTTATGCGTGAAATAGTAGTTGCTTGAAGATGTAACATTGAGGGTTCTCTTTTGGTGCATAGGTTACTTTCTTCTTTTTTTTTTTCCTTTTGTTTTTAGTTTTTTTTTTTGGGGGGGGGGGGGGGGGCGGCGGCTGTCAGGGGTGGTTTAACTTTAAAGGCTTGTTTGGGATTGAAGCAAACTTGGTTATTCCCTTATTGGCTGATGGGGAAATGCCAAAGTCTGACGATTTTGATCCTTCACTTTCCTTTAACAAAACCAAAAGAAAAAAGGGTCGTATGTGTCTTTTATGAAAAAGAGAAAAAAAACATGGTATTACATGGCTGATATGGTATCCTTGAATTGCAATCCAAAATAAATAAATATAACTAACAATAAGATAAAAAGACCATCATCAATAATGATCATAATCCATTTCTATTTTCTAACCCTTTTACTTGGACCCATGAAGTATGGACAACTAAGGGTGGAGTGAGTTTTGGGAAGAGAAAAGTACTTTGGCAGTCCCATCCGATTTCGTGGGTCTCTCCTTTTTTTTTTTTATTTACCTTTTTCTCTTTTTTTTCATTGGCACGATAAAATAGAAAACTCAAAACGATCTTTTCATAAGCAATTATCATGTCATACACATTGAAATATAGTATTATTGTACACTCTCTTGCATCCAGTCCAAAAAATTATGGCATCGGCCCAACAAAAATAAGCAAAGTCCATTTAAAAAGGTTGCTGCCAGAATATATGTTATACCTTTGCCAGCAAATTTGTAGCAATACGAGATTCTAGATCAGTGGAAATATTTGACATTTAATCAATGATGTCCGCTGTCCCAAGCGTTACAACCACAATTTGCTGAATTTTTTTTAACTTTTTTTATCATTCCCATCCTTTTGCCTTTTTTTCCTTGACATTTGCTTATTTTTTCTTTTCCAAATATATTACACTAGTTAAATTATGCTTTTTAATAAAAAATTGTCCACCAAGAACTATTTACTTAATAGTGATCTATTATTTACCACACATTAACCTATGTTCACAAAAAAATGTGTATTGTTCATTAGAAATTAACCTATTTGTCACCAAAATTAATGGTTTATAGTTTTAAAATTTTTTATCTTTCCATCTTTGAATCAAATTTTGTCCAAAAAACTTGCTTACTGAGCAGTGATCTATTATTCACCAAAATCTAACTTATTGTCCAGTCAAAGCATATATTGTACACTCAAGAGTATGTGCTTTTGAAAGCAACATAAGTGAAATAACTACTAATAATCACTCATATGATAAATACATGTTGAAAATATACATATATGTGACAATGAGAGTATATAATCCTGAGAGTATGCAATAATTTGTCCTGTTCAATAGATAGCCTTCTATTGTATAGTGAAAATTAACCTAACCTTCACTAAAAGGTAACTTATGTGCACTAAAAATTAAGTGATTGTTAACTAAGAATTAAAATACTGCTCACTAAAATTAACATAATTTTCACCAAAAATTGATCTATTATTACACTAAAAATTAACATATTGTTCACTAAAAATTGTAGTATCTTTCACCAAAAAATAATCTATTGCACACTAAAATATTCACTAAAAAAAAAAAAGAAAACCCTATCGTACACTAAGAAAATAACCTATTGTACACTAAAAACTAATGTATTGTTCACTAAAAATTAACTTATTGTTCACCACCCTTTCTCTTTCTCCCTCATTATGGCATTCTGAACCTCAATGTCAACCTCAAATAAAATAGTAGATATACTTTTAGATGTATTTAGAGTGAAAAGCCAAGATGAAATAAATCAAATGGAAAAACAATAAAATAAAACAAAAGATAATTGTATAAAACTTAAAAACACCACAATAAAGCAATGTACACGCTGTTGCATGAAAATTCAAACTCATGATCAATGTTGTGCCAAACGCACAACCCAACCAGTACGCCACCTACCGGTGTTAGCTGCCATGAGCTGGTATATTATAGAAAAAATGAACGAAAGCCAAGGCACACGCCTTTCGGTGCGTGTTTGTAAAGGAGTCTATAATATTCCTGGACCCGAGCATTTCTAGCATAGTTTTCCTTCTATAAAAGTCATTTCTAGTTTATTGTGATGACAATAATAACAAGTTGATAATGGATAGTTTTGTCAGTTGTATTCTATCAGAGTGATTAGATTATCAAAATTCACAAATCATATTGTTGTGTACATTGTGTTCATGATAGATATGATAAATAATGATAATTTGATATTACTTTTTGAAATATTTCCTAGTGTGATGGAGAACTGTCTAAGCTTAACTTGCCATTGTCTAGTATCTTCCCCTTTGAACGTTTAAGGGATTATCTTGTTGTCTCCTTATGTTAAAATATAGTAAATTTCTTGATATTTTATATGTTAGCTTTTGCTTATGTTTTTAATATGTTTGTTACGTATGACATCAAAGTATTTTTAAGCAAGAGGTTAAATGTTTGGACTTCAACATTCCTAATATTATATTACTACACAAAGCAAGTAAGAAGCTATGCAACGCACGCCTAAAGCTTATGGGCATTTGTGTGTTGGATGTATGATTAGTGATTCTTGTTGGCTTGTTGGCCAAAACTTCTTTGTCAATTCCAATTGTTCAAACCCAAATTTCTAGCCAATATGTTCTCACATCGCTCACACATCGTCCCAGCTAGCCCGTGTCAATTGCCATTCAACTAGCTATATGTCCTTTCTTTTCTGAATGCCCAACTTTTCAACCCTAGTTTCCATTTTGGAAAACATGGTGCTTGGTGTGCAAGACACATGTTTAGACTTAGGATTTCTTGTGGGTTAATTTTGGGCTCCTCCGTCATTCTAGGTTAGTAAGCCTAGTTTGGTGTGGCATTCAAGGGTGCCTCTTGGCACCTTCCTTTGTGGCATTTATGCATGGTGATAAATGTTGGAGACACCAATTTCCCCTTCTATTCCATTAATCTAGTCTAGGTTGACAATTTGTTTGTGGTAGAATTTGTGTTCTTATTTGATCTCATCTGGTTCATTGTTGTTGAGATCGTTTTGTAATCTCTTGTTGTTATAGTAGATTTTATTGTCATTATCCATGAGTTTCCGAATTTGGGTTTAACTTCCATGTTAACTTACATGTCCATCACCTCACTTTGTTGTTGTTCTTTCCTACCTCCTATGAAATATTTTGCTTCCGCCACAAAGATCTCCTCAATTAATTAATTTCCTAATGAAGTCCTAACCTTTACTGGTAACCCTACTTGTCCTCCAACAAATTAGTTTTTGAAAGCTCTTTCACTTGTTGTACTAACCAGGTTTCTCAACCATGATTTTTTGAATGTTATTGTTCCATTGTTTCCATAGACTCACATAAAAGGTTGTCACGGATTGGACCAATTGCAAGGTATGGGACTTATCCCACATCAGTTGTATGGGTAACTGATGAGGGGTTTATAGACTAAATAAGCTCTCTCACGTAATAGGCTAGTCTTTTGGGATGAGTTCTCCTATTTGGTCAGTAACAATTGATATCAGAGCCAACTCGAAGTGGTGGTCTGGGGGAGCCAGCCGTGACCAACGTTGTCGTGACCAACGAGGACTCGAAGTGGTGGCCCACAGAGTGGTGGCCTGGGAAAGAGCCAGTCGTGACCAACGTGACCGTAACCAACAAGGACTCGGAGTGGTGGCACATGGAGTGGTGGCTGGGAAAGTCAGCCGTGACCAACGAGGACGTTGGCCCTTAAGGGGGGTCGAATGTTACGGATTGGACTAATTGCAAGGTATGGGACTTGTCCCACATCGATTGTATGGACAACTGATGAGGAGTTTATAGACTAAATGGGCTCTCTCAACTAATAAGCTAGTCTTTTAGGATGAGTTCTCCTGTTTGGTCTGTAACAAAGGGATGCCAACTAATTTCTCAATCTAGTTTTATAATTATTATTGGTCCATGATTCGCATGGGAAGAGTGATTAAGTGCACATATGTACAATCCCCCTATGCAAATTGTTGAGATATTTGGCAGAAGGAATGCCCCTGTACATTAATCGGGAGCCTTTAGGTCTATATATGTAACAATAAGTAAATTAAAATACATATGGCGACTGGCGAGTATCATATCATATATATATATTAAAAGTTGGATACAAACAATGTATGAATGACATGTGACATTCTACATGGTACAAAATGATGACTTGGCAACTTGCAATTGGTGCAAATTAGTTGAGGCATATTAATCAACATCAATGCTATTAATTAGAATTTATTATATGTTATCAACTTAATTATTCATTGCATGATTTTACACTCCTAACTTATTTTATTTTTTTAGTAAGTCCTCATATGATTAACTTGGTGTGCAATGATTAATTTTTTTGTATTTCAAATTGACTCAGTTTATTTTTCAATATTAAAAGAATACAATTAGATAAAAGAATCAAATTTTACCTTAATTTTAATTGTTACTACTTATTATTTTTTAAAGCCTAGATGTTGAGGTCAATTGTAAATGAGTCATAGCATATTTCCATGTAACAATTTAATTGTATAGGGCAATTTATAAATGATATATAAGACAACATGTACAAAGATTGTTTTAGATTGTTTGGCTATATCAATATTCATCTAGGGCTGATTTTCGAATATCTTATGTAGAGCAATCTATAAGATTGTAATATAATTTTTTATGAAATTAAGTTAAATTAAAATATATTCCATTTAACTCCTAAAAAATATCCATCACAAATTAATTATGCTATGATGTGTTTGATAATCATAAAAAATGGTAAATGAGAAATCATTATCATACGAAAATTAAAGTAATTTAGAGTGATTTTAAAGGAGAACATAAAGTAAACAATAATTATGCTATTATAAAATTATTAATCCACTTTTTTAAAAAATATTTTTATTAATTATTTATAGTAGTATTAGTAAAACAAAATTAACTAACATCCTTGCATTGCAAGGGTATAACACTAGTACCAGGTTAAAGTTGGAGCAACAAGCCACAACCTTGAACTCCTGCCTCTGCGTTGAATTTCCCATTCACAGAGCACAAACTAAAACCTCTGATTTTGCAAGCCAGTCTTTGTTTGCACTGTCTTCAGTCCAAGGCTCTGTTTGAACCTTAGAAAATTTGGTAGAAAGAAAAAAATTTAGGAAAGTTACTTTTTTTCTTGTGTTTGGTTTAGAGAAAATCACAAAGAAAAAAATATGGAGGAAATTTGGTGGAAAAATTGTTAGAAATAAGTGATAAAATTTTCCTCATAAAATTGTGAGGAAAGTTTGAGGATAATTACCAACCTCCTCCAACCTCGTATTGCTTAGATGATATCAACATGATTCAAGTAGTTCATCAACATTTAAATTTCTCATCCAAATTCTTGTATTTTTTCCTCAATCCAAATAAGAGAAGAAAACTCATTTTCTCCCTACTTTTTTTTCTTTCACAATTTTTTCCTTCAACTTTTCTTTCCACCAAATTTTCTAAGAATCAAACAGAGTCTAAGTAGAATGCAATCACTTATAGCTAGTGGAAGGGTGAGGAGAGAGACAAGAGTAGGGAAGATTCTAAGGCACAACTCACAATTTTTTTGTGAGTGCTTCTGACTGTTAAGGATTGAGAGGATTATTTCACTGAGCGTGTTGCGTAAAGGATGTGTACATTCCATTGAGAAGAGGGAGAAGAATGAGGAGATATAGTTCTGTAAGTTTTGGGGACTTGAAGAGACGAGGAAGAGTATTTGGATGTTCAACAATTATAGTATTAGTGGGAGTAGAATCAAAGTTTGCAAAGCAAGTTTGAGGACAAATGCGAAGAAGAAGTTTGGTTAACAATCCAACACCAGATCCTACACTTTCGGTTAGCAAGATATGGAGAAGGGAGGGGGGCATGCAGATAACAAGAGATGCAAATGGCGCAAATACTACATTTGACTTGAGAATAAGCCAAGAGAAAAGGAAGGTACCAAACTACTACAAGGAGAAACTATTGGTGAAAATCTAGAGTGGTTGAAACCAATGTTAAGAGAACTGACCGGTGATTGACTTGGTTAGAAAAGTGGGTTGAATGGCTTTACTGGTCGGATTGTTCAAAATGGATTGGACTGATCACCCGTTAATTGGTTAAAGAGGATTGCATCGATGAGACTCGGGCTACCAATTAATAATTTGTCTATGAGGTTTTGTTGGCCTAACTTTTACAAAACTACTTTTTGTTCATGATTTTTCAATATAAAAATATACAATACAAGTGTACAATTTAGCGCTATAGTATTTGAGAATCAACTCCCTTGGAACGGGGATAAAATTAGCCCATAGTTAATTACTTACATAGTAAATGGATTGACGTAATAATTATCTACTACGATTACTCAAATTAAGAGAACAAAATACCATTAGAAAAATAACCAAACTAATCTGGTTGCCGATTATCTTTTCAATCAATATACAAATTTTGACTTGAGCGACAAAATTAGAATAAGCGTCAACCTAAGATACTATTCACAAACAAAGATGCTAATCATACTGGAAATCAAAGTTTAAGAAGTCATAGAACCCAAAGATGAACCGACTCTAAATATCAAATCAATTTAATTAAAAAGAAAATAGAGCAGATGAACAAGAAGAAGATGAAGGAGCAAACATGAACAGTTGAAGAAAGGGAGGAAGAATACGAGAGAAAACAGACAGGAGAGAAGAACCGAACATAAGAGAGGGAGTAGAGCAAGGAAGAAATTTACAAGCAAGAAAGACATCCCTACTTTGAGAAGCTTGGCTCGTGTTCACCTCCTCAACTCCATCAATGGCGTCGGAATTCCTTCTTTTTTTTTTTTTTGGGGTATTTGACCGTTGGAGATTTTTAAAAAAAAGAAAAATTTGGAAATATTACTGTTGGGCTGAAAAATTTTCTAGGGTGGTTTTTTTATTTTGAAGTCATTGGTCCAATGACTAGAAATGATTATTTTTTAAATCTTCACTTCTATATATACCTAGTTAAAATGTCAAAATTTTCTAATTTATGAAGGAACAAGCGAAGATATTATTTGTAAGTTTGATTTTCTAATTTTAATTCAACACTTTTTAAAATTATGTTATATTTTACGATATTTATGATGTTAATTATGTCTGTGTTTTTTATTTTTGGTTTTTGTACAGTAATTGGTGGTCCTCTCAATCAAGAGCCAAGTGAAGCAATTTGTGATTACAAATTTCTTTAATACGTATGATTCATATAAAATGATATGATTGTAAAATTATTATGATTAAATGTAAATATGTCTTTGCATGTTAGTTAAATAACTTTAAAAATTTTGGGTATGGTAGTGAAATTAATATGCTTGAATTTAAATATATTTTGGAATGTTAGTTACGATTTTGCTAACTAAATTTATGTGATTATATGTTACGATTTCATATTTAATAATTTGAATATGATTACATGATTATATGTTAATATATATGTTAGTAAAATTTATAAATATGTTAGTATTTGTTTAAAATGTTGGAAAATTATGGTATTTGTTATTTTATACGTTAGTAATTGAAATGATTATGTGATATAACTATTTTAATTTTAAAATATTTTATCATGTTATTAAAATTAATATGTTTAATTAAGTTTGGACATGTTAGTATAATTAATATAGTTAATTAAGTTTTGCCATATTAATAAAATTGATGTGTTCAATTATGTTTTACTATGATAGTAAAGTTAATATGATTTTGCTAACTAAATTTATATGATTATATGTTGCTATTTCATGTTTAATAATTTGAATTTGATGGCATGATTGTATGTTAATATAACTATATGTTAGTAAGATTTATATATATGTTAGTATTTGTTTAAAATATTGGAAAATTATGGTATTTGTTATTTGATATGTTAGTAATTGAAATGATTATGTGGCATTATTAGTTTAATTTCAATATATTTTGTATTGTGATTAAAATTAATATGTTTAGCAATTTTGCAATCATGATTAGTTTGAAATTAGTATTTATTAGTAGCTAGTATGACTTTGCATACTTTATAAAAATATGTTGGTAAATATGATTTTATAAATATGTCTTTAAGTATGATTTTAAGAATATGTTAATATAAAATAAATAAGGATATGTTACTACATATGATTAATTATTATATTAATATGGTTAATTATAAATTTGTGGGTGGTAATTGTAGCTCAAACATAGATCCTAACACTCTCCCGTCCTTTATGAGTTTACTTGAGGGAGATCATTCACCCCAAATTGGGTGGAATAGTACGAACCTGATTCCCCCACGTAATCCCCACATGTCTCACCCTGCATATCCATTACAAAACCTCAACCGTCAATCATACCATTCACATTAACTAGCACAAATTGAGGATTTCAACTGGTGCCTCAAGTCAAAAATGCCGAAACTATCCTCCACCATATTATCCCCCACCACGTAATGAGTCGCAAAATGTCCCTAATACTGAGCACCCGTATTCCCTTCTATACTATCCTTCACCACCTCCTAACCAAATTACTTTTTGGTAGGGAGAAACTCCACACCTCATCGACACCAACCAGGTCAATGGCCGGGCTAGGGCACTTCGTGACAAAAATTGACCTCAAGTCTGAGACAAAAATTGACCTAATGCTAATGAGGGAGATGTAAAGGAAGTTATGGGGAAGAAGTTTGACTTACAGCATTGGTATAAAATGCTCAAGGACCAGCCCAAATGGAAGATGGTATGTGACCCACCTAAGTTAGGGTTAGGATCATCAAAACAGTTTAATCGCGACACAAAACAGCAGGAGTTGAAGATGTAGGTGACAGTGAAAGACCCAAGGGGAGAAAAGCAACGAAAAGAAGGCTCAAAGAAAAGACTAACAACACCGTTTTGGATTTAGTTACTACGCAACTGAAGAAGTTGAATAGTAGCAATAGTGATATCAGTAAGTTGTTGAAAGATTTTGTCACAATAGC
This sequence comes from Carnegiea gigantea, assembly GCA_029747015.1. NCBI lineage: Eukaryota > Viridiplantae > Streptophyta > Magnoliopsida > Caryophyllales > Cactaceae > Carnegiea > Carnegiea gigantea. The sequence continues at coordinate 13,052 of JAKOGI010001497.1, forward strand.
AAAAGAAGAACAAGCTCATAAGATGATCCTGAGGCAACAAAAGCTAAGGGTCTATAAGGATAGAATAACGATGATGGACACCTCAACGATGGCTCCTGAACAAGCCACTTATTATGAGTAAAGGAGAGCATAAATCATGCAAAGGAGATAAGGACATTCATTATCAACTCAATAATATATCTCTTCTACATTATATAGATTACAAGCTAGAACTACGTAGCTCATCTTAGGATGTGAGATTTTACTATATAACTTTTATTCACCATGTGTTATCTTAGATATGAGTTGGTGTAATCATGTTCTGATATAAATTTATAAAATGGGCATGCCTATTATTTAATCAAATGATTACTCTTTTGTACATTAACATTTAGTCATTATTATATTGCACAGGCCATTTGTAATAAATAATTTTAATGTTAAAAAGCTGCTCGTTGAATAGGAATCATCCTCCACATCGCGTTATCTTCATCAGATGATGATATCATATTACCTGTTATGAGGGCTTTCCTCTAATATCAACAAGAAGTGCAAAAACAAATGATTTTCCTTCTACAAATTAGGCAAGTAGCAAAGAGCTGACACCATCGACATTTAGGTCTCAGGTAAAGAAGAGATGTATTAAGAGAGATACAGAAGCTATCTATGGCCGCTTATACGAAGACTACTTTACAGAAGATTTAATCTACAACGAACATCATTTTCGTTACAGATTTAAAATACGGAGACACTTATTTCTCCATATTTTGGAAGCACTTGGAAATCATTCCGAGTACTTTCTAGGTGAGGTACGATGTGTCTGGAAAGCATGGGCTAATGCCATTAACCAAGTGCACCGCAGCATGCGAATGGTTGCCTATGGTATAACAATAAGTGCGTTTATGAGCACTTAAAGACTGGTGCAAGTACCGCATTAGAATGCATGAAGATGTTCGCCTTAAGCATTGTTGATGTATTCGGGAAGGAGTACTTGAGAAAACCGAATCAAGATGATGTTGATCGTTTATTGCAAGCTCCTGGAACCTTTGAGTTTCCCGGTATGTGGGAAGCATCAATTGCATGAACTAGGAGTGGAAGAATTGTCTAGCGGGTTGGAAAGCATCATTTCAAAAGAAACTTTATAAAGTGCCAACACTCAAAGCCATTGCATCATACGACCTTTGGATATGGCATGCATTCCTCAGTTTGACTGGAAGTCTTAATGACATAAACATTCTTGACTACTCATCGATTTTTCAAGAGTTGTATGAGGATCGGACTCCTAAATGTGAGTATGTTGTCAATGACCATGAGTACAAGATAAGATATTATCTTTTGAATGAAATTTATCTGAAATGGGTAATATTTGTTAAAAATATCCGACTTGCCCAAGTGCCGAAGAAAAAACTCTTCGCAGGATGTCCAGAGTTGGTTAGGAAGGACGTTGAGCGAGTCTTCTGTATGTTATAAGATTGATTTGCCATTGTATGTAGCCTCACTCGTCTTATGGATGAAAAAGAAATCGGTGTTAATTATAGTGAGAGCATGTGTGATACTCCAGAATATGATTGTTAAGGATGAGCTGGATAACTACAAGCTTAAATTTGATGACGACGTTGTTGAGGGTACTGTCCCAAGGCCGATTGTTACCCATGACCGCCATCCATACTATGAGACATACTTTCAAAGATCAAAAGAAGTTCGTGACCTTGATACACATGCAGCCCTTCAAGCGAACTTATTGAGGAAATATGGAAGCGAAATTCGGGGCGGCGGCAAAGATGATAGTTGAATGAACCTCATATTATAATAAAATGTTGAACTGTTGTAATATTTTTTAGTGGAACGTTAAACAATATATCTTTTTGTTATTTATTATCAAACTCTTGTAATTTTTATGTGTAAGTTACTTTTCACAAAAATAATAAAGCCAAATAACAAAGCAAACATAAAAACTAAACTAATTAAAT
>JAKOGI010001497.1:20000-65000 GCA_029747015.1 Carnegiea gigantea
CTTGAAAATTGAACTGCGATAACAACCAGAAGAGAGTAAAGAACTTGAAAAGCCCAGGTTTGACTCGGCAACCATTTCTAGTCAACGGAATCAAGGATGCTTGAGCAAGTAGAGAAGAGTACAGGAAATTGGAAAATTTGAATAAAAAGATAAAGGTTATAAAGGAGATGAGCGAAAGCAAGAGGAAGTTACCTCCCAGAGTTAGTGACACAACAAATTCATAAACTCTAACACATCTAACTCAAACAGCAAAAGAAGCAGTAGAGGTTAATGAGATTCTAGGAGTGAGAGTCCTTAGTTATAAAAGTGCGACTATTGGCATAATCATAAATACCATTGCACAAAGTAAAAAAGCTCATATTGTGGCAAATGAGATTTAAACCATGAGGACGGTATGAGCGACTTGGTCAAAGTGTTAATTTAAGATACAGGAAAGTGGAGACTTTGGTTATATGTTCAAGCTTAACATGCAGCATTTTATACCTCATTTCTCCTAAAATTACATTGTACTAATGGTTAATGTGGAATTTCTATTTCTGTGTTATGTTTCTTTTTCAGGAAATAAGCTAGGACGAGTAATATCTAAGGCGTTTTTGAGGTTTAATGGAGTCAAAACATGCAAAACCAAGGCCCGGGATTAAAGCTCAGGAAGGTCAGGAAGAAGATGAAGACAGTCAGTGCCAAATGCCACTGTTAGTGCTCGTTGGCAAGGCTACTAATGCTAGTTGGCACTGATTGCTTGCTAAGTGGCACAACCGTTCCACCCTACATTTCTGCACTATTTTATTTTTCCAGCAAGTTAGCACTGTCGACCCATGCACAACTATGCCTAACTCATCATTTGGGTTTCTTAAGTTGTGCTTCAGAGTATATTAGTGTGGCACTAGTTTAATTTGCTGTCACACTCAAGATATTAAAGCTTTCAAATTAATAAATTTCGATTTCTCTCTCTTCTTTGCTCTTATCTTCTTACAATTTCATGTTTTGCGTTGCTTTTATCCCTAGTTTAATGCTCTGTTTAGGTTGCTTTACAGTTGACCTTTGCTTGAATTTGATCATTTAACCCTCTAATCTTATTCTCTCTATCTTTTCCACTTTTAGTCTCTTTAATCTTTCTTTGACATCTTCCATCCTCTATGGAATGTCATTGTAGGGATCATATTGTGGGGTCTTGTCAATCCTCTAGTCATGATAACTACTTTTGTCCTCATGTTACTTCTATGAACTTGAGAGTTAAGCAAGAAATGGAAAACAATAGAGAATCCATAGAGAGAATGATAAGTTCATTCATAAATAAATTCTCATCGGTTGTTAAGAATTACTTGGATAACATTGTGCTTGTTTCCCATGAAACTGATCTTAAGTACGCTCTTCCACTTTAGGATTGTTCATTTCATGATTTTGAGTCATCTCCTCCTTTGAGCCCAAAATCCAAACTCATACCCCTTTGTGTGACTTTGAGGGAGACAATGAATTCTTCTCCCTTCTTTTGCATAAACATCTCCTCTTGAGAACTTCCCTGAGGATCTCTCGACCATTCCTGACCTATTCTTCCTTTAGTTCCCTTAGGTGAGCAGAAAGAGAATGAGGATTTTGATGTCTAGTCTAGTATTGATGAGCTGGATGTTGTGGATAAGTTAGAGGCTACTTGTGATGAAGAGCATTTCATCAACGAGAATCTTTTAGTGGAGGCATGTAAGGAGTTAGTGGTTGAGGTACTACCTCCTTCTCTTGAGTTTAGAGACCACGTATCCCGACTCATTTTGTTTAATCCCCAATTCTAGTTGTTCACCAGTCCTCTTCCCCTAAGTACTGCCTCTTTAGGCCCATTGATTATTATATAATTGATTCCTATGTTGGAGTGTGTCTTATGGATAAAGTGTTTGATGTGCTTAAGGCAAATGCGATTGACCTTGATAAGTCCTGAGGTAACCTTAGAGTGTATAACCCTTCCATTGACCCTTATTATTCACACCTAGATGACATGCCTTGGAGATTCATGTGGCCTTCAATGTGTCAGTACTCTATTGATTTGTCTAAGGTTTTGATAAGTTCAAGAGAGCACAACACATAATTGCCATATTCTTATTTGTTTTTTCTTACTTCTATTTTTTTTTTTTTTTTTTTACATTGCATGCTCAAAGCTTTGACAAGTTCAAAAGAGTCTTGCTTAGGCATTAAAAAATTAATTGCTTAGGCATTAAAAAATTAATCATACATGTAAAATATAAAATAAACTTAATTTAATTATTTCGAATTATCCTATTTAATTAATTTGATTTATTTAAATGAATTGAGCCACATTGACTTTCAAGTCAAAGCTCAAACGACAACTAAGCTTGAATGTTCAAACTAATTACTAAGGCCCTGTACTATTTTGCATTTTTGAGGATTTAGTTAAGAGTTTACATCTCCTTATAGCTTCTTACATCTCCTTATAACTCCTTACATCCTTAACATAATTCTTACATTTTCTTACATTTTTTTACATCTTCTTACATCTTCTTACATCTTCTCATATCTTCTTACAACCCATATAGATTTTCTATAATATTTAACAACTCCTTATATCTTTTTTAACATCTGCTTACAGCTCCTTACATTTTCTTACAACTCCTTACAGCTCCTTATAGCTTTCTGCAGCTCCTTATATTTTCTTATAACTTATAGCTGTATCTTATTACGAAATAGAACAAGCCTTTAAGTCATTAATGAAATGGATTATCAAGCCAAAGACCTATCAATGACCCAAGAAGACAATAAGTCACTAACCCTAGCACGAAAGGGGATTCTTAGACTATAAATAGAATATTGCTCTCTTCTATTGAAGGGGTCGAAAACTCAATCATCCCCAAGTCATTCTAAGGACTTAAGCTCTCAAGCATTCTTTCTATAGAAAAAGAAAATGAGCACATCAAGTAGTGTCGTCCACTTTCAAAGATAAAGAAAACTCATCTTGATTGAGATTAAGCATCTTAGGCCCTCTTTGAAGATCAAATTTATTCAAGTTCATTTAAAGAAAGTCAAATTAGTCAATTTAAGCAAGATTCAAGTCAATCAGTACTTTTTCAAGTACAAATTGGAGATCGAATAAAAGGAATTATTTCTTTGTTCATTTTGTAACAAATATATAGAGACTGCACCATATCTTCTAAAATCAATACAAAATCAAATTTCTTAGTTTAATGCTTTCATTTGCTAATTGAATTTGATGATTTAATTCCCTAATCTCATTCTCTCTCAATTTTCTACTCTTAATCCCTCTAGTCTTTCTTGAAATGTTGCTAATTTCTATCTTCCTCTCTCTTTTCAAGTTGTGGTTTCAAATTTTTGATTCAAAATGGGTAAGATTAGGTGCAGTTTGGTTAGCTTAGCGCAAATAAGTGGGGCATCTATAAAAAACCACTCCCCTTGCCTTAAATTTGGAGGTTAAAGCTCCAAATTTTAGGCTTTAAGCCTTCTAGGTAACTTTTATCTTTGTTCTCCATTTACAATCATCTTTGGTTTAGTTTGCTTAGTATAATTCTGGTCTTGTTACTTGTGTGTAAGCTTTAATTAAGTTAAATTAATTATTATTAGTAATTGATTTGGGTGTGATTAGTGCTTATTTAGCTATTTATTCCTTTCTTTAGATTAGATATAAGCGAGATTAACTAATAAGTGGCAGAGTGTCAACAGTGTTCTACAGTGTTAATAGGTGGCTTCATTCAAGTAGCCTTTTCCGAGCTATATGTCTATGTTCTTTATCTCTTATTATTTTATGGTTTTATTTTTATGCCTAGTATTATATTCTTTTATTGGCCACCTAGCCCATTTGTTGGGACGTAATTTGTAAAGGTTAAATAGTGGATTGTTGCCTTTTGGGCTATTAATAGTTTAAAAAAAAGCAAATTAAAATACAAATTTAAGTTGGACTATTACACAATCTTCTATTACAATTGAACCTATGATATATTGGGTTAATATACCATGTGGTATGTTGGAAGTTCATTGATCCATAAGTGAATGTTCCTTTAAATGACATCAGTTGTTGACGTATCCCCCAGATGAATACTTCTAGTTTGGGCAAAATACGTATGTAAAATTATAAATTACCCTTTGTTTTGGTTTTGAATCCACTTTAGACCATTAGATATATGCATAAAAGTGGCTTACTTCAGTGGATATTAGATAGGTCTCCATTCCATAACAAACACATGCTATAGGTACCACTTGTGAATTGCATGGATCAAGCCTTCTATGATACATATGCAGTTATTATACTTCCTTGCCATATGGTTATATATTTGTTGGCTTTGGCATGTGAATTTGTATTAGCTTGTGGTGCATCATTCCAAGGTTATTCATATTTCCATTAGCATTAAAAAGCTAAGAATATTATGGCAATAACTTAAATGGTAATACCAAAGGGTGGTGACTTTATTCAATCGTTGGTCCCAAAAATATTTTGAAATCCAGTCGAGTTTTATCAAATCATGATAAGACCTTACCTGCCCTCGATGTTAAGATAACGGTGTACTAAAGATATGTCTAAACCTAATTTATATGATACCATAGATCTTTAATTGAGAGAACTTAATCGATATGGACTCGAAATTGTGAAAAGGGGATTGGAATTCATTTGCTACCCTTGTGCTTTTGCATATTGAGTTTGATAAACATAAAAATTTTAAAGTTCAAATGCATTCCTCCAATGTGACAACATATTAACCATGACCGTACATGTAACTTTTCCACCAAATTCATTAGATTAGACTCATTTTTGCTTAATGATCCAACCCCCCCCCAAAAGCCTAATAGCTGTATCTTTTTCCTCATCTTTAGTCTAGACCCTACCTCAAAGCATTGAACCATAGTCTGTTACCTCATTTAACTCAAATACCATTAAAGCACTAGTCCATCACCTAGGTAGGGAAAGAGTGAGTAAAGGAAGATAGAGAAAATGGACCCTAATTACCTAGCAGGCGACAACAAGACTTTTACAATTTGAGCGAGGGAAGTTGACTTTAATAACACAATCTTTGATCAAATAATAGCAGTTGTGGACACCATCCTCGCCGGTAAGAAGCAGTTGAGGATCTAACTGGTATGTCATCCTTTACATGCCCGGCTTTTTCTGCAACCTAAACCTAATAGCTTACCATTACCATCAACATTAAACCCTGAGCAGAACTATTTTCCTTTCACCAATTATACCTCTAGCTCACCATGGGTGCTTAATGCATACTCATAGCTTGCTACCTTAATCAATTAGGAAGACTTAGTGAGTTCCTTCTTGCGTATTGGAACTTCATGTAGGATAAGTTTTGAATTTTGAGACACAATCCCTATCGCCTCTTGTTCTTTCTGTTTCCTCTAAAAATCCACAAACATCCGAACGCCCCCTCATGAAACCTAACTCCTTGGTCCCCCTCCTCATTTGTCACCTCAAAAGAAAAATCTATTTCATAAGACTAATGCTTGATTTTTAATCCTCTATAGTTTTTATAAGATTCACTATTTTAGATTTTCAAACCCTCGATTCCAATTTTCAACAAGGAAATTCGATGAGCAAAAACCTACCACAAAATTGTCGATTCCATTTTAGACACCGGTGATTTCTGATTAGAAACCACTGTTAGAGGTGCTATTGGTGTCGAAGAAGTCAAAGGTTTAGAAGATAAGACACCTCATAATAATGCCAGAATCTTCTATGCTCTGAAGGTTAGTTGTCAGACATGGAAGATGTTGCCAAGAAGCTCGAGCAACTTAAAAATGTCATAGGAAATGCTTAAGAAGATGGGTTATCTGATGTAGCCTCCAAAACTATTCTAATTAAGGATAATTATGTTAATAACAAAGGTTTATTGTTTAAGAGAGATAGAGACAGTGGATGGGTTTAGACGAAAGGGTTAGAGAGATATCAAATATAGGAAAGAAGGTTAGAGAAACATAAGGATAATTTAGGTACTTAAATTGATTTTTAATAGCATTAGCAATAGAGGGGCACTGTTTGAGCATTCATCCAAATAGTAGATTACTAGTTCAAATTTGTGTTTTCTTGTTTATCAAATGAAATTTGTTGTTCCTAAAAAAGCTAAGTCACCCTAGATTGAGTGTGAATATGGGTGATAAGAAATAACCATAAGTAAAAGTTTGAACACAATATTAATCAAAATAAAGCAAACTCAAGGAAGCTGAACAACATATCAAGAACACTGAGCAAACTAATCAAGGGAGTTGAGCAGAATAAGAGTAAAATAGAATGTAAAGCACATGAAATTTGTTCCGAAGTTCATCTCTTAACTATGCTGTGTCACCACCTAAGGGCCCCTCCTTAGGGTTCAACCAACTTGTATTAATCTACTCCGAGATAATACAACTATAAGTATCCACCCAATGACCTTGACAACAACACACCTTTCAAGACATCTGTTGAATTGATTTCTCCCAAGACCTCTGAGGAAGGATGACTCTCCTAGTCAACCCCATTACTTACGAGTAGGATTCTCTCAATGCTCTTGCCTCATAAGGATTTTTCAATTGTGTGTACAAAAACCACAATGATTTGAAGTTTTTTACTTAAGAGTACTATAACACCAAGAATATGATTTAAGCGCTCTGTGTTTATCTGTAGCATGTTTTTCTTTTTTAGTTGAGGTCTCTATTAGACTCTTCACTCTGGACCATGGAGGTGTGCTGAAGAAAGTAATTGTTAGATGTTTCAGAATATTGTATTGGATGCTTCTTCCTAATACTTTTCTGACAACTACTTAATCAAAATCTTCACATCTTATGCTTAGATAGGAATTCTTTCAGCCTTAGTTTAATGTGCTAGCCATGATATTCCCTATTTGAAGCCAAATAACCTTCTTTCTAACCTTTAATATTGACATGCACTATTTCGGGTAAGGTTGATTGCAGCTATGTGTTTGTAAAGAGTACTTTTTTCCCTTCTTTGATTTCGAAAGCTTTGGAATTGACTTTCTTTGTTTGTAATATGTGATGAGCTATTACACTATGAAATCTATAAAGTTAATCTTGCATATTAAAGACTGAGCGATAAATAATTTGTACGAATATTGCTAATTAAATTGAAAATAATTTAATTTTAATCAAAATATGTATATAGGCAAATCGTGATATGCAACCTTAGTACAATAATTTGTACTATGATTACCCAACATGAAATTGAATATAATTTGAATAGATTCAGTTTTATTGAACAGAAATATAAATTCCAGATTACCTAGATAAATTACAAGTATCAAAATCTTCATTTCAAACTCAGTCTATTTTGTGGAGATTTTATGACTCTGACAAGGGTCTATTTGTGACATGTTCGTCCATGTCCTTGATGACAAGAGTTCAAGGCAATTGCACTCTAGTATTGAAGCTCTAGATAGCCGGTTGCTCGAGCTTGTCATATTAGTCACTTATGAAAATTTAGCCTCATAAAAGGAGTTCAAGTAACCATAAACATGATCAAGTCACCCATCAACTATAACAAATGTTCTTTGGAATCAAAACATGTAATATCATCTAAAGCACATAATCACATCCCATTTAGTGGGTTCTTCAATATCCGCCTTTTTGATGAAATGTAGCAAATGTTATCAAGCATTATTGGTAAGCATGTGATAGAATTCCAGGAATATGTTCCCTATTATATAAGTAATCAAAAAGCATAGATAGTTAATCATGTTCATGGTTCTTGCTCCCGCTTAAACTAACAATGGGGTGAATAGTGTTTGGGTAATACATACATAGATCAATACTTTTTTGAGTGGCACAAAACATGAACATGTGTTCTATGAGAACAAATATGAGCATTATAACCACGTTATTATAGCTAAGCAGAGAAGAACATATCAGACAGGAATAGATAACATAGATAATTTATCATATATATGAGCATTAACATTTCAATGACAACAAAAGGACATCAAATTGTGAAATATCTTTTAAGTCACTACCTTAACTTGAGTATTACTTCTGCTTGCAAGATTCAAGGGTTGTCCTTAGCCTGATTATTCGGTACAACTTGTTTAAAAGGTCCCAAGTCCACTCCCCCTTTGACTTTCATCAAAAGATTAGATTAAATTAGTACAATATGTATTCTGTTTTAAAACTTACAACCATAAAGGAGTTATTCAACAATAACAAACTAGGACATTCCTTTAAAATAGAACTTGTTTTTAAAAAATTGAATAAATTAAATTGTCTGAAATTTAGCACCGCCAACTAGGAGAACGTTTTAAAAAGAGAACTTCTTTTTAAAAATGAGGAGAGGGGAAAGGATAATTCCTCGAGAGGAACTTAGTTGAGAGGCTTGGCTATAAGGAGCTTTTTAGTCAAATGGGATTCAAAGGATTGTCCATTGCCAGGGTCCATTAAGATTGACTAAGTTGTTATAGTTTCCTCCTTGTCTATAGCCATGTGCTCCTTCTACTTCTCTTTTTCCTTGTCTTTCTTCTCCTTATTCTTATTCCCTTCATCCTCCATCTTCATTTGATAAGAAACCACAAGTAATTCATGAATGTAGTCCAGTGCATCCTTGCAGCCTTAAGCACATCATTATGAGCTCAATTTATTTTAGAATATATTTTAATACCCAATCTGGATCCCTATAGGTTGACTGTCAATAGCTTATATAAGAAATTCATAGACTACTATCACCTGAAGACCTTTTTGATGTGCCTTAACACTTTAACTTCCCTCGTCCACTTAGATACATAGCTTTTTTGATTCAATAAGACAGTTTTCAAGTTGGTGTTAGATGGAGGTAAGTCTCGGGATTTCACGGTTGAGAATCTTAAGGGAGGAGTTAGATAGTTTAAGGGTAGATAAGTTGAGAGGATTTTTGGTGATGACTTTTTCTTAGGAGTTCATCTTCATAGACCCATTCTCCAAATGTTGTACTATAGTGACTTAAGCTTGCCCTTATCAATGACCACATCTTCATGCTCTATACACTCCTTATTCTCGAGAGGAATATCAAAGTGATTAAATATTTTAGTTAGCAAATTTACATAAGGAAGAAGAGCAATCCTTAAAGGCCTCTTTTACTTTATTTTTTATGTATTCAAGAAAGTCTTAGAGAAATCCATATCATGGTTAGACATAATGTACTAAACCTTTCCAAAGGCCTTGTGTAAAGGAGTCTCGTTAGTAGTTCCTCTTATGTAGACAATGCATACCAAGATAGTGCAGAATCCAGGGTTTGAAATACACCTATGTATGAGAGAACTATTTCTTCTTGTCAACGTTCACATGAAATTTCAAATATGTTCTTAGGCATGTCTTAACATAGTCAGGAAAGGTTTGACAGCAAACTTTGGTCAGGTCAACCTTGATGGGAAAGATCTGGTGCAGGGTGGCTTGTGTTAGGGTAAATTTGATGGCCTTGACACTACAGGTATAGAACTCATATCCCTTAGGATACTATTTCTTTAAATTAGCATACAAAAGCCTAGGTAGGACTAGATACATGTTGGTCCCCACATCAAACGAACTTCTGTAATTCATTGCTTCCAACACATGAGAGACTCCAAATTTAGTTTTAACAAGAAAATCCCATTCTAATAGCTCACATGCAAGCATTTTTCTTTTGAGCAAAATCCCAAAGTAGTTTTCACCACCATCCCTAAACCATTCCCAAGCTAAGTCAAGTGCAAAAGAAGACACAACGTAGGAACTTTCACCTCTCAAGATTCATCGATTTCGAATTGATATCTTTGGAGTCGCCTATTACAACATTTTCTGCTTTTTAGAAGGTGTAAGAGCTGGTGAGTGTGAGTTTCAAGGTAGTTTTGCCTTAGCTAGTTAGGAAGACATACTCTTTGAGTTCCTCGAAGACTTGCTTGCATGCTAATAGACATTTAGATTTTGAAGAGAAATGAAGTTTTAGGGTTAGGGTTTAAGAGTGTCTTTTAGAGATGAAAGCGAAGAGTTGAGATTGAATGTGAAAGAAAATAGTGGAGCAATCTGAGGAAGTAGGTTAATGAGGTGAGTTGATGGGACATGTCATAGCTATGTTAGCCACCATTAATGCATTACTAACTTGTGCTTTCTTTAGTAGGAGTAGCAGAAATCGTTTTCGAAAAAAGGAGGAGGGAATTATCTGAAAAAGATTTTCAGAGCCAATTTTGAAAAGATTGAGATTGATAAAAGCCGAAAATGTGCATCATTTTAGGGTCACTTTATAGCATTTTCTAGGGGATTTGTGTGCTTAAATGTATGATTTGCATCCCTTTTTCTATTTTACACTTGGCATGTTTCTGTAAAGCTTGTCGAGGGCTACAAATTTAACCACTACTTTGGTTATTAAAACACTTTTTATAGCATAGGAAAGTAGGGATCGATCTACGAGGAAAGATAGTTTTAGAAGGCTAGCTTAATCCTAAATAATTTTACTAATCCAATTTATTAAGTCTAATCTTAATAATTCTAAGATAATTATAATCTAATAAATAAAAGTCTAGAAAAATACCCAATGATGCTCCTAAATATTTTGGATTATATTCTGGAAAGAAAACAGTAAAAAGCTTTCCTAAATAATTTACTAAAATTAAATCAGAAAAATAACTGAAATTCTAATTAAAATCCAAAACAGAAAATAATAAACAGAAAATAAATATTAAAAATTTCAAACAGTAGCCTAAAATACTATAATTCAGGTCTGTGAGTTTATAACCTATAAATTGTATCCACTTTATTTTATAAAAAATCAAAACAGAAAATTATCACAGAATATCAATGCAGAATATTGAATTTAAAATTAAAAATAAAATAATTTGTGAAAATAAAATTACGAAACTAATCAAGAAAATTACTATGATGCTAAAACACAATTTTCTGGACTCAAAAATATCTAAAAGTCGTAATTTAATATTAAAAGTCGAAATTTCAGAATTAAACACCTAAAAATCTGCACTTATTATTTCCACAAAATAATTCTGAAAAATTACCAAATAAATTCCAAAAATCACGAATTTAATTATGGGCATATTATGACACTCTATAAACCCTAGGAACTTATAAAAATCAAAAAAAGAACAAAAATAACTATTTTTAGTCGTATTTCCAACAAACGCTAATGAAAGACTAAAACTAAATATAATTCAATCTAAAAATTATAACTACCCTAAAAATTAAAATCTAAGTTATCTAAAATTACCTAGACACTCCTAAAAGACTATACTTTTGGGGGGGGTCGATTGAATTTATATTGAAACTAATAAATATGGAACAAAATTTATCAAACTAATCAAATTGACTCTAAAAAAAATAAATAATGATCAAAAGTTGTCAAATTTATGAAGAATACTTAGTATAATCTCAATCCACCATGCAAATTAATATTTATCATCAACACATAAGTTAATTTCATTCATGAGTTAAACTGTAGAAGAAATCCACCAGCGGTTCTTTCCCGTTTCTCCTTAGATTCTAGTTTACTTAGGTCCAGCCCTAATATAAACCCTACTAATTTGATAATTTTTACACCAGCGCAAAAATTTAACCAAATTAGAGCATTAAGAATTAGAAAAACATCATTTAACACTTTATAACCAATTTACCAGCAAATCGATTTAACAAAGATCTAAAACGATTACCTAATTAAAAGAGAAGGGCTTGAGCCATCCATGATTAATTAGGGTGATACCTAGGCTTAAAAGACTATAACTTTTACGTATTATAATCTTCTAAACTATCAATCGAAATTATATTTAATCAACTAGCATGCATTCTAATCGATTCAACACAATTTTCATAAACGATAAACGCTAATCGCCAAAGAATCACGAATATAAATCAACTAGGCATTAAAGCACAAAACTTGTTTCAAAATAATTAATTTAGCATGACTTCAAGAAGATTATACTAAGCATAAAAAAAAATTACTCACTCATATTAAAAGTAAAATTACACAATTCATCCAAATAATTCATCTTTAATAATACTCTAGTCAAAGAAATACAATAAAATAAGGTAAAAATAAATCAAAGAAATAAAATTGTATTACTTAGAGATGGTGGTGATGGACAATGATGATGACGATAAGCGATGAAAGTGGCGTGAGTTATCTGGCAGCCGTGGGTTTATGGTGAGGAGGATTAAGATGTTGATGATGGAGATTAGGCGTGATGATGGGATGATGACGAGATGGTTGATGAGAGGATGGTGATTAAATAAAGAGGTGGTGTGGGGGTTTAGGCGTGAGGTGAGAGATGATTAGGGTAGATGATAGTATGGGATGGGATTTGGTGTGGTCAATGTGTGTTAGACATGGGTTTATATATGTGAGGAGGTGATCATTATATGGAAAGTGAGGGTTTCCTTCCTCTTTTCTTTAGATTTCTTCTTCCTTAAGACTTCTTGTCTCCTTCCAATTCTTGAAACCTTAGCCCAATATAATAATTATGAAAATAATATTTTCATAAATTATTTATTGGACCGTCTTTTCAGCAAATTGTGTAAAATTGAAGTTTCAACGTCTTGTCTTCTCATTTTTATTTTATTAACGCCCATCCTGAAAAATATATAAAATAAGAGAAATTAGATGCATTAATGTGTAAAATATAATCAAAATAACTAATAAAACGATGCATGATTTTTAGCTTAACAAATTCCCCCACACTTAGACTTTGGACGTCCTCGTGCAAAGAAATCTTAGACTCGATCTAAAAACTTACCTTCTTCCTTTCTTATAAAGTCATGCATACTATGATGTTCCTACTGACTTTGGCTTGCTTTAGAAAAACAGTTTTACTGAATTAATTAATTTTTCCTTTAATAAGTGAATACATGCTAAACATCCAACTATCCTTAGAGAGTTTATTCATCAGCCTCACAATATTTTCATAATGAAGTAACAAGATCAATAATTATCCATCTCTTTTTGATTATGCACACACCAATCAAGAGGTCGAGAAAGAATTTAAGATGGAAAAATTTGGGTATGGTCTGGCTATAGAGACAATTGAACTAGGTAGAATAACTTCATTAAATTTGATCCTAAACTTATCTTGTATTTATTTTACTCTTCTTCTTTGTTCAAACTCCACTTGCGCACATATTCGAGGCCCATATAAGGTCTTAGAACTTAAACACTCCCTGTCTCTCACTCACCCGAATAGAGGTGCTGGAGCAAATAATTCATTCTCATCTTATTATTTCTTCATTTTATTAGCTTACTAGTATGGGAAGCAAGCTTTCCAGTGGCAGTATTGCCTCAAAGGGTAGCACCTAGTAGCGCATGCCTCAAAGGGGTGCTTGTCATTCCCAACTTTGACTCTCTTTTCTCTTTTATTTCTTTCATGGATGAAAAGTAAAATCACAATTTTAATGAGTTATTCAACTAATTCAATAGTCTAGGAAATGGGTGGTCATTTTATTGCCTTTGAGTTGGATATATTACACGACAAAATAAGATGGATAATCAAGAGAGTTACTCATTAAAAAGATGTATGAGGATCAATTCAAACTTCTCTCGCGGATAATTATCATGTTTAAAAGTCTTCACTTATAAAAGAATAAACTACAAAATAGCTAATAAAACCAAATTTTTCTAAACAAGAAAGCCTAGCATAAACTCATATCATGCATTGTTTATAAGAAAAGAAATTTTTTTTTTTTTCAAGAATAAAAACTGCAAGAATTAAATGCAGGGTGCACCCCCCCACACTTAATTCATGCATTGCCCCTAATGCATGCAAAAAGATAGAATTAATGAGAACAAAAGCAAAAGTAAATAGGAACTTCCCTGAAAACGTTGGGTTGCCTCCCAACCAGCACCTTTGTTTACCGTCTTTGGCTCGACGTCATGAAGCTCATGGATCCTCAAGTCGGATCTCTTCTATTAAACATACCTGGTCTCCGTCATAGAAATGCTTTAGCCTGTGACCATTCACTTTGAAAATCTTGTTAGTAGCAAAAGATTTAATCTCTACAGCACCATGGGGATAAGTCTTTACTACTTCAAAAGGTCCTAACCACCTAGAGTTTAACTTACCAAGAAAAAGTCTCAATTTAGAATTGAATAACAGCAATTTCTCACCTATTTGAAATTCTTTCCTAATAAGTTTGGCATCGCGAAATGCTTTGGCCTTACCCTTATAGATGACTGAATTGTCATACGCTTCTAAGCGTATCTCTTCTAGTTCTTGCAATTGCAGTTTACGCTCTTTCCCTGCTAACTGATAATCAAGATTGCATCGCTTCACAACCCAATATGATTTATGCTCAATTTCTACAGGGAGGTGACACGGTTTTCCAAAGACTAGTCTGTAGGGTGACATACCAATTGGAGTCTTATATGCAGTCCTGTAAGCCCAAAGAGCCTCCTCTACCCTAAGGCTCCAATCCTTCTTATCTGGCTTAACTACTTTGTCAAGGATGCCCTTAATCTCTTTATTAGAAATTTCAGCTTGGCCATTAGTTTGGGGATGATAACTAGTAGATACCTTATGAGTTATATGATATTTAGCTAGTAAGGCACCTAGAGTTCTGTTACAAAAATGAGTCCCCCTATCACTGATGATTGCTCTTGGCACTCCATATCGATGCAGAATTAGAGATTTAACATATTTCACCACAGTCTTAGCATCATCAGTCCTAGTGGCCACAGCTTCTACCCATTTGGATACATAATCAACAATCACAAGAATATAAGTATATCCAAAAGAAGGGGGAAAGGGTCCCATGAAATCAATGCCCCATATATCAAAATTTCACAAACATACATATTACATAAAGGCATTTGATTCCTCCTTGATAAGTTTCCAGTCTTTTGGCACACTTCACATCTTTTACAGAATTCATAAGTATCACTAGAAATAGTGGGCCAATAAAAACCACATTCAAGCACTTTATGTGATGTTCTTTTAGGTCCAAAATGTCCCCCACTTTCTGAAGAATAACAGAAGGTTAGAATAGAATGAATTTCACTATCATCTACACATCGCCTTATAATCTGGTCACCACAAAACTTCCATAAATATGGCTCATCCCAAACATAATATTTAGATTGAGCTCTTATTTTCTCTCTTTCAGCTCTGGTCAATTCAATGGGAAAAGTTTTGATGACTATATAATTTACAATATCAGCATACCAAGGCAATCTACTCGTCATAGCATATAGAGTCTCATCAGGAAAACAATCAGTAAAAGGGCTACCACTCTCTCCTGTTTCTAATCTACTCAGATGGTCAGCAACTAAATTCTTAGTTCCAGGCTTATCTCTAATTTCTAGTTGAAATTCTTGCAACAATAACATCCATCTAATTAACCTGGGCGTTGAATCTTTCTTTTCCAATAAGTGTTTGAGAGCAGAGTGATCAGAATAAACAGTAACTTTAACACCCAACAAATAAGGACGGAACTTTTCAAGCGCAAAAACGACAGCATACATCTCCTTTTCTGTAGTGGTGTAATTACACTGTGCAGGGTCAAGAGTTCTAGAAGCATAATATATTACATGAGGTACCTTTCCAACTCTTTGACCTAAAACTGCCCCCACTGCCTTATCACTAGCATCACACATTAACTCAAAAGGTAAGGCCCAGTTTGGGGGTTGCACAATAGGAGGAGAAGTCAATGTTACTTTCAATTCATCAAAAGCCCTCATACAATTCTCATTAAAATCAAAAGAGACATCCTTTGCAAGCAGGGTACATAAAGGAGAAGCAATCTTAGAAAAATCTTTGATGAATCTCCTATAGAACCCCACATGTCCTAAGAATGATCTCACATCTTTGACACACTTTGGATAGGATAGAGACTGCATGATATCAACTTTAGCTCTATCTACCTCTAATCCCCTTGATGATACTACATGTCCCAGTACTACCCCATGCTCCACCATGAAATGGCACTTTTCAAAATTCAAGACCAAATTGATCTCAATGCAACGCCTAAGCACAAGAGTAAGATGATGCAAGCACTCATCAAACGAATCACCATGTACAGTAAAATCATCCATAAAAACCTCCATAATCTTGGAGATAAAATCAGAAAAGATACTCATCATACATCTTTGAAAAGTAGCAGGTGCATTACACAAACCAAAAGGCATACGTCTAAAAGCATAAGTACCAAAAGGACACGTAAAGGTAGTCTTCTCCTGATCGGCAGGAGCTATAGGGACCTGAATATAACCTGAATAGCCGTCCAAAAAGCAATAATGTGACCTCCCAGCTAGTCTCTCTAACATTTGGTCCATAAAAGGCAATGGAAAATGGTCCTTCTTAGTGGCCTTGTTAAGCTTTCTATAGTCAATACACACTCTCCAACCACTTTGGACTCTAGTAGGTATCAACTCTCCTTCATTGTTTTTCACTACTGTTGTCCCCCCTTTTTAGGAACCACATGAATAGGACTAACCCACTCAGAGTCAGCAATGGGGTAGATCACCCCAGCATCTAACCATTTAAGAATCTCTTTTTGGACTACCTCCATCATAGGTGGATTAAGTCTCCTTTGAGGGTCTCTCCTAGGCTTAGCATCTTTTTCTAAGGTAATAGTATGTGAACACAAGGTAGGGCTAAGGCCTTTGAGATCTGCTAGCGTCCACCCTAAAGCTTCGCTATGTTCTCTAAGCACTTTAATAAGTTTTTCTTCCTGATCTAAGGTGAGTGCACTAGAGATAATTACAGGCAAGGTCTCATTGTCCCCTAAATAAGCATATTTCAAATTTTCAGGTAAGGGTTTCAATTCCAGTTTAGAGGGTGAGATACTCGAGGGAAGTAACTTAGCATGCTTTTCAGACAGTTCAAGTTTGCTAGGACCATTATGCTCTTTCAAGTGAGACAAGGAACTCATCACCTCATCTAACTTATCATTAACTGGATATAGCACTTTCTAGGACTCAGCATGATCAAGACTCTTAGTAAGCACAGTAAATAGCTCATCCTCATGTGACAAGTCATAGACATCTTGAGATAACTCATCAAAAACATCAAGTGCATATAGATAGTTAACATCAGAAGGAAATCTCATGGCATCAAAAATATTGAACTTAATAACCTCACCATCAAATTCCATAGTTAGTGTCCCTTCGTGCACGTCAATTTTAGTCCTAGCAGTTTTTAGAAAGGGCCTGCCAAGCAAGATAGGAATATCATGGCATGCTTCACCCATGTTCATTACATAAAAGTCAGCAGGGAACACTAGTTCATTTACTTGAACCAAAACATCCTCTAACACTCCGTCAGGATAAGTGTTGCTCCTATCAGCTAATTGAATTACTATGCCTGTTTTCTTTAATTCGCCTAAATTTAGTTTGTCATAAACAGATCTAGGCATAACATTAATGGAGGCACCTAAATCAAGCATAGCTTTATCAAAGCAAAGGTTTCCTATTTTGCAAGGGACAAAAAACACACCAGGGTCTTGACACTTAGGGGGAAGTTTTCTTTGAAACACAGCAGACACATTTTCCCCCACACTTATCTTCTCATTACCAATGAGTTTCCTCTTGGTAGTGCATAGTTCTTTTAAGAACTTAGCATAACGAGGCACCTGTTTAATGGCATCAAGGAGAGGTATATTAATTTCTACCTTCCTAAAAGTCTCTAAAATCTCTTGGTTAGCCTCATTAACCTTAGACATAGGGCTCCTAAATCTACTAGGGAAAGGTGGGATTGGTTTGTAAGATTCTCTTTTCTTTTCTCCTAATTCCTTAGTAGTTTGATTAGACTCTGTATCTAATTCTGGTTCAGCCCCTTTCACTTCTAACTCAGGTTCTACTTCTCTCTTCTTCATAGGTTCCTTTAACTCTTTCCCACTTCTAAGTGTCATGGCACTAACATTCTCTTTGGGGTTAGGGTAAGGTTGAGATGGTAACCTATTATGCAATTGGGCTTACAAGTTGCTAACTATGGTATCAGTCGCTGTTTGTCTCTCTTGAACTTGCTTAAGGGTGGTTTCCATACTCTGGAACCTATCATCCATTTTTTTAAGGACTTGTTCTAAGAGGAAATTGGTCCTATCTTGACTGGAAGGCTGACGAGAGGGTTGATCAAAACCAGGTGGATTTGGCTTAGGGCCATACCTAAGGTTAGGGTGGTCCCTCCATCCTTCATTATAAGTATTCGAGTATGGATCATACCTCCTTTGATTTTGGTTAGAGTAAAGGGCATTAACATTACCTTCTTGTAGAGTAGGACATGTATCAGTAGAATGTCCTTCTAGACAACAAATACCACATATTACTGCCTTTTGAATACCCCCAATAACAATCTTATTCAACATAGCAGTAATGTGAGACAATTGATTCTCTAGAGATGAACTAGAACCCATCTCATTTATCCTTTTAACTTGTGAGTCCCTAGTACCAAATTGCTGAGTATTCTGGGCCATTAAATTAAATAGATTTCTAGCATCAGCTGGTGTTTTATTAACCAGAGCCCCCCCACTAGCGGCATCAACCATATTACGATCCATAGGAAGCAAACCTTCATAAAAATATTGAATCAATAGTTGTTCAGTTATTTGATGTTGGGGACAACTAGCACATAACTTATTAAATCTTTCCCAATACTCACAAAAAGTTTCCCCATTCATTTGTTTGATTCCACATATTTCTTTCCTAATAGATCCAATACGGGATGCAGGAAAAAATTTTTTAGAAACGATTTATGCAATGCAGTCCATGTAGAAAAAGATCCAGCAGGCATATAATATAACCAGTCCTTAGCATTACCAAGCAAAGAGAAAGGAAAAGCCCTTAGTCTAATTTGATCCTCAGGAATTCCTTCAGGCACCATAGCAGAACAAGTAATAAGGAATTCACTAATGTGTCTATAGGGGTCCTCTCCAGCTAATCCATGAAACTTAGGTAATAAATTAATAAATCCTGAGTTTAATTTCAAAGGTTTATCTAAAACAGTATAAGTGATGGACATTGGTTGGGTTTCTAAGTTAGGAGCAGCAAGTTCTCGAAAAGTAGACATACTTACCTCTTTAACCCTAAAACTTATTGGGTCAGGCTGACTCTCTTTGTTTTTAGCTTTCAATGATTGATCCCTAGCCTCCCCAGTGTCCCTACCACTCCTTAATTTCATGCACTATAAGAAGTCCTACAAAAATAGAATACTAAAGTTAAAACAAAGCAAAGGAAGGAGTAAAATTAAATAGAAATAAACTAGCAATTTAATTTTCTTTCCCCGGCAACGGCGCCAAAATTTGTAAAGCTTGTCGAGGGCTACAAATTTAACCACTACTTTGGTTATTAAAACACTTTTTATAGCATAGGAAAGTAGGGATCGATCCACGAGGAAAGATAGTTTTAGAAGGCTAGCTTAATCCTAAATAATTTTACTAATCCAATTTATTAAGTCTAATCTTAATAATTCTAAGATAATTATAATCTAATAAAAAAATCTAGAAAAATACCCAATGATGCTCCTAAATATTTTGGATTATATTCTGGAAAGAAAACAGTAAAAAGCTTTCCTAAATAATTTACTAAAATTAAATCAGAAAAATAACTGAAATTCTAATTAAAATCCAAAACAGAAAATAATAAACAGAAAATAAATATTAAAAATTTCAAACAGTAGCCTAAAATACTATAATTCAGGTCTGTGAGTTTATAACCTATAAATTGTATCCACTTTATTTTATAAAAAATCAAAACAGAAAATTATCACAGAATATCAATGCAGAATATTGAATTTAAAATTAAAAATAAAATAATTTGTGAAAATAAAATTACGAAACTAATCAAGAAAATTACTATAATGCTAAAACACAATTTTCTGGACTCAAAAATATCTAAAAGTCGTAATTTAATATTAAAAGTCGAAATTTCAGAATTAAACACCTAAAAATCTGCACTTATTATTTCCACAAAATAATTCTGAAAAATTACCAAATAAATTCCAAAAATCACGAATTTAATTATGGGCATATTATGACACTCTATAAACCCTAGGAACTTATAAAAATCAAAAAAAGAACAAAAATAACTATTTTTAGTCGTATTTCCAACAAACGCTAATGAAAGACTAAAACTAAATATAATTCAATCTAAAAATTATAACTACCCTAAAAATTAAAATCTAAGTTATCTAAAATTACCTAGACACTCCTAAAAGACTATACTTTTGGGGGGGGTCGATTGAATTTATATTGAAACTAATAAATATAGAACAAAATTTATCAAACTAATCAAATTGACTCTAAAAAAAATAAATAATGATCAAAAGTTGTCAAATTTATGAAGAATACTTAGTATAATCTCAATCCACCATGCAAATTAATATTTATCATCAACACATAAGTTAATTTCATTCATGAGTTAAACTGTAGAAGAAATCCACCAGCGGTTCTTCCCCGTTTCTCCTTAGATTCTAGTTTACTTAGGTCCAGCCCTAATATAAACCCTACTAATTTGATAATTTTTACACCAGCGCAAAAATTTAACCAAATTAGAGCATTAAGAATTAGAAAAACATCATTTAACACTTTGTAACCAATTTACCAGCAAATCGATTTAACAAAGATCTAAAACGATTACCTAATTAAAAGAGAAGGGTTTGAGCCATCCATGATTAATTAGGGTGATACCTAGGCTTAAAAGACTATAACTTTTACGTATTATAATCTTCTAAACTATCAATCGAAATTATATTTAATCAACTAGCATGCATTCTAATCGATTCAACACAATTTTCATAAACGATAAACGCTAATCGCCAAAGAATCACGAATATAAATCAACTAGGCATTAAAGCACAAAACTTGTTTCAAAATAATTAATTTAGCATGGCTTCAAGAAGATTATACTAAGCATAAAAAAATTACTCACTCATATTAAAAGTAAAATTACACAATTCATACAAATAATTCATCTTTAATAATACTCTAGTCAAAGAAATACAATAAAATAAGGTAAAAATAAATCAAAGAAATAAAATTGTATTACTTAGAGATGGTGGTGATGGACGATGATGATGACGATAAGCGATGAAAGTGGCGTGAGTTATCTGGCAGCCGTGGGTTTATGGTGAGGAGGATTAAGATGTTGATGATGGAGATTAGGCGTGATGATGGGATGATGAGGAGATGGTTGATGAGAGGATGGTGATTAAATAAAGAGGTGGTGTGGGGGTTTAGGCGTGAGGTGAGAGATGATTAGGGTAGATGATAGTATGGGATGGGATGGTTTAATGTGTGTTAGACATGGGTTTATATATGTGAGGAGGTGATCATTATATGGAAAGTGAGGGTTTCCTTCCTCTTTTCTTTAGATTTCTTCTTCCTTAAGACTTCTTGTCTCCTTCCAATTCTTGAAACCTTAGCCCAATATAATAATTATGAAAATAATATTTTCTATAAATTATTTATTGGACTGTCTTTTCAGCAAATTGTGTAAAATTGGAGTTTCAACGTCTTGTCTTCTCATTTTTATTTTATTAACGCCCATCCTGAAAAATATATAAAATAAGATAAATTAGATGCATTAATGTGTAAAATATAATCAAAATAACTAATAAAACGATGCATGATTTTTAGCTTAACAGTTTCTTTAGTGCATTTTACAGGTTTTAAGCTCTTTTGATGAAAACAAGATGACTTTTGGCTTGCTACAAGAAAAAACCGATGCTGACCTTCTTTTAGACCTATTTTTTAGTCACCGCAGTAGTATCCTCATTCCATATGCCCGTGGGGCAAATAAAGAAAGACGATCTCATAGCCAGAGGTGACCACAATCTGACCGTGGTGCCTACCATGGTCCGTGGTATGCTACAACCACGAGCCTCTTTGTTTTCCCTAGAATGTGTGACTAAGGAAGCTTGAGTTCGGTTATTTTGAAGGAATCCCTACCTATGAGCAAAAAGAGGACACTCAATTCTAAATATCATCTCCTTCATTAGTTTTAGGATTTTTCTAGTTTTCCTTGCAGAAAAAGAAGATTAGAAAGAAGGAATTGGCAATTGGTTCCTTGAAGGATGAACGATCATTGAAGAACCTCCATTGTTACCAAGCTTTCTCTTCTCTCTTCTTGAACCTTGGTTTGTTTGATTTAGATGTTATTTTGTTTAATCATCAGTGAGTAGTTTAAATTCAATATAAGGAATGGTTTGTCAAAGCATTAATATTGAATCTTTAATCTTTATTTCTTATGATCAATCTATGTTGGAATGGGTTTATTCTATCTTGTGATTTATTGATGTGAGTAAGTTTTGGCAAGATTTGTTTCCATATATCAGATAGTTGAGTGAATACTGAAAGGAGAAACTCATTAGACCAACAAAATTGAACTTGACTTAGTAATCCTTGAGAAAGAATTACAAGTTTAGAGGAAACTTTGGCAATAAAACATCTTCAACCTAGACCAAAATGAGGATATTTAAAAGAATGATAATTGGTTTAGTGTAGGTAATTCAGTTTATTTTGAATGAAAAGGTTGAGTTTAGTTAGATTGCAATTCCTTGAACCAATCCAAACTAGAGAAGAGTGCATATTTAATTCAAAGATTCAACACTTTAATTGGGCAAAACAAATCCCTAGATGCTTTACTTTGATTGAATTTTTGCATAGCTAATTAGCATAGTTGAAACTATCTGCTAAAATTTGTTTGCTTAGAAGTGTTGGTAGTGCAAGACTCCATAAATTGTGATTGGTCCTAGAGGAAAATATTTTATCTAGATTACAAGACCCATGCACTTGCGGGTTATGTCAAGTTTTTGGCGCTATTGTCGGGCACTAACAGTTTGTTAATTATTGAATTAATTCTGAGGAATTAACTAAGCTCTTTTCTTTTATTTTTACTTTTTACTCTTTTTATTGCTTTTGTGCTCTTTCTATCGGTGCTTGCAGGAAAGTTTTTTTTCACTTTATTCGAAGTCCTTTACCATACAAACTCGATCCTAAAATTGAAAGGACCTTCCGTTTAAGGAGAAAGAAGCAAAGACTAGAAGAGCAAAGGTGCAAGGCCCGTAACACTACTCATACCATGGCCGATGGAGATTGAAGAAGGACACTCCGGAATCTCGTTATGCTGGGAGTCCATGACATTACTTCTAGTATTGCCCAACTGACTGTGGAAGCTCATAACTTTGAGCTTAAACCGACACTCATCTCCATGGTTCAACAATCGCTGTTTGGAGGTGCCCTAATGGAGGACCCTAATCTTCCCTTCTTGGTCTTTTTGAAGGTGTGTGACACATTGAAACTAAATGGAGTCTCCATCGATGCCATTTGTCCTCGCCCATTTCCCTTTTTATTGAGGGATAAGGTGCGCGCATTGCTCCATTTGTGGCCTTCGGAGTTTATGGCAACTTGGGATGAGGTCACAAGGGCCTTTTCTTACCAAATTCTTCCCGCCCAGCAAGATGGTAAGTTTGAGAAACTAAAATCATTACCTTTGCTCAAAGGAATGATGAGATGCTTTATGAAGGATGGGAGTGATTCAAGGACTTATTGCGTTTGTGCCCTCACCATGGGCTTCAAAAGTGGATTATCATGCAAATGTTCTATAATGGAGTTACTCAACCCGTGCGATCTAGCATAAATGTAGCAGCGGGTGGCACATTAATGAGCAAAGCGAAGGATGAGGCCTACAATTTGATTAAGGAGATAGTACTCAATAACTTCCAATGGTCCAATGAAAGAGGCCAACCTAAGTAGGCTGGAGGTAAGCTTAAAGTTCATGCACTTACTTTGCTTTCTGCTAAGGTAGATGCTATGACTTAGAAATTGGATAGATTGAATGTTATTGCTGTGAATTCAAGTGCCCCTCCCCTAGGTGAAATTTGTGATTCAGTTAAACATTTGACTGTGAATTGCCAAGTTGGGAGTCTATTTGCCCAAGATACTAGTGACTAAGTCGACTATGTCATTTACAATCCGAGATCGACCTATGACTCTTATTCCAACACCTAAAATCCTGGTGGAGGAATGACCTAAATTTTTCATATAGGTCTACCCATCCCAACATGCCCCAAATGAATGCTAGATCACCCTCGGGTTTCAAAGACTTCCCTTTCACTTGCTGGTCTAACTTAGAGGCCATGATGGAGAGCATGCTTATGGCGCAACAAAAGTATGATGAGTAAACTAAGCAATTAGCCTCTAAGGTTGATGTGCTTACTACTCATAATAAGATGTTAGAAGTCCAAATTACATAACAAGCTAGATCTTCACTTCCACTTGCCGGTTGACTTCCTAGTAAGCTTAAACTTAATCCTGGGGAGCATTGTGATGCTATGATATTGAGGATAGGCAAACAACTTAAGAGGTATAAAGGAGTTAGTGATAATGTGAGTTTACATGATGATGGGAATGTTGTTGAGAAAGTGGCGTCTAGCCCCACTAGAGATATACATGATGATGATGTGAAGGAAACTAATGAGGTTCTTGAGGATCCTAAACACACTTCCCCAACACCCTATACTCTGCCTTTACCTTTCCCTCAAAGAATGGCTAAGGCTAAACTTGATCAGCAATTTGGGAAGTTTTTAGTGGTATTAAAGAAGTTTTATATTAATATTCCATTCATCGATGCTTTGCCTCAAATGCCTTCTTATGCTAATTTTTTGAAAGGGATTTTGTCCAATGAAAGAAAGTTAGAAGAGCATGAAACTGTAGCCTTAACTAAAAAGTGTAGTGTCGCAATTCAAAATAAGCTTCCCACCAAGCTTAAGGATCCCGGTAGTTTCTCCATCCCTTGCTTAATAGGGAGTATCTGTGTAGATCATGCCTTGTCTAATTTTGGCTTAAGCGTGACCTTCATGACCTTTTCTATATGCAAGCAGCTTGATTTAGGAGAAATGACGCCCACTGCCATTTCCCTACAATTAGGGGATAGTTTTATGAAGTACCCTTTGGGTATTTTGGAGGATGTTTCCATCAAAGTGGGTGATTTCTATGTGCTTGATGACTTTGTAATTCTTGATATAGCTGAAGATACCTATACCCAAATTACTCTTGGGAAGCCTTTCTTTTCTATTGCGGGTTGTAAAATTGATGTCAAAGGGGGGCAGTTGACATTTGATGTGGGGGAGCGCCACGATGAGGTTTTGTTTAAGGACCAAGACTTTTCCTCCTCTTCATTTGCTTGTTATGGGTGTGGTGTGGTTGTCTCTGATGGGTTCGTGGAATCGTTTGATGTTTATCACAATGATTCTCACTTGCTTGACTGTGAGTCCACTAAGGGCCAAAAACATGCTTGTGCCAAGTTGGATTTGGTTGCCCATTTGCCACCTAGCATAGTCAAGGACGAGCCCTATGCTCTTAATGAGACTCTTTGAGTTATTATAGCAGGTTTGCCAGAGTATTGTTGTCTTTGGCCCCTTTGGATAGGGTTGATTATGACTTTGATTTGGGAATCGAGTTGGGTAGTGACTCATCTATAGGTGTCCCCTACAAGATAATTTTGTATATGGACCGTGCTACTTGGCGTTAGTTAATACTTAAGGAGGATCTCCTTCCCGTTTACTTGAGGTGATACCTTCTTTTACAAGAATTTAACTTTGACGTTCGTGACAAGGGTGAGCTCGGAGCTATGATGCCCAATTCCTTATCAGTTGTTCCCCGTTCACCAGTGCAAAGAGAACTTCTTGGGAGCCAACCCAAGCATTTTATTTTTTTTCTTGATTTATATATATTCTAGGGTGTTTTTATTTTCAATAGAAAGAAGAAAAAAAGAGCAGAAACAAAAAAAAAAAAGAAAAGAAGAAAAAAAGAGAAAATCAATATTAATAGTAATAGATCAGTCACCACCATGGTCTGGGGGTGATAATTCCCCCGGACCGTGATGATGCTACCCTAAAAAAATTACAAACTGCTTTGGCAGCAGCCACCACGGATTGTCCGTGGTGAGATGTTGCGGGCCGTGGTCAAGGGTTTTGACTACGATGCCCCTTCTTCTACCCCTCATTTTCTTCTCTACTCGACACATACACTCTCTCCACCTCCCTCTTTCTCTCTCTAAAACCTCCATTAACAAACATCTCAACCTTCTATTTCTCCATCATTTTTTACTCAAATTCTCCCAAAGTTTTTCCCTTTCTCTTCTTTTCCCCAAATTTCCCTTTTTCTCACACAAACTTCCACATCTCTTCTTTCTACCCATCCTTTCAACTGCATCTACCTCATTTCGCCATTATCCTCCATTCCTTCTTTTCTCTTACATTCACCTTTTCTATACTTCATTACCATCAAACCCCCTCCATTCCTCTATTTTTCTTCCTTTTATAAACCATTTCCTCCATTGTTGAGGATTTTTTTTCTAACCTCACTTCATAATTCCTATGATGGCCAAAAAGAAGCTAAGGAGCACTCAAGGAGAAGGTACATCGAGCCAAGTACCTCAAAGAGCCAAGGACTTTAAGGACATCCAACACTGCAAGGATTCGAGGTATTGTTCTTCTTCCACTTAGTTTAACTCATCTTGATCATGTTGCACGTCATAAATGTTTGAGTAGTCGACTAGTTGTTGCTACACGTTTGTACGGTGAGGATTTGTTAGCCTAGTTGGGGATGTTAGATGACATTAGATGGTTGTTTGCCTAGGGCGGGATGGGTCAATTCCTTGAAATGAAGGACCACAACTATAGGGGCCTCACCCTCGAGTTTTTGAGTACTTTGCATGTTGAGGTCATTCGACGTCCATGATGTCAAGAAGGATACATTTCGTTCTATTTATAAGGCAAATTCTATGAATTGAACCTCAGGACCCTGAATAACATGTTTGGCTTTCCACCTAACTTGGACTTTCCTTGGCGTCAAGTCACCTCAGAATTTGACCCGAATGTCTTTTGGGATGAGATTTTCAGGGATCATAGGAATATATGAGTACATGCAAGGGCACCTTCGTTAGGAATCCCTATAGCTGGGTGGCCTAACTCATGCTTTCATATAGTGTCTTTACTAGGGACGATAGTTTGAATGTCCCTTGATTGGTTGAGTTATAGTTCTTGTCTAGTATGATGAATGGTGAATGGATTAACCTTGGGTCATTCCTGACCCAACAATTATATAGTGCAGCTATGAGTAATTCAGGTAGGATAGTCATTGGGGGTTTCACAGCTACTATTGCTAGATATTTAGGTGTTGACCCAAACCCCGAGGACCAAGTCTCAGCGTCCGAGCGGCTTAATAAAGCCGCTTTTGAACAAATGAAATTCTGTAATGTTGAAGCTGGGTAGTTGTGTTCAATTTACTCTGAGAACTGACTTTTGCCACTTCCTAATGTTGAGTAGACCACCCTACTTCACCGGGCTAACCTTTCATGGTTACCTGGTGATATTGATATTATCTTCTTGTAACACCTCGGCCCCCACCTACTTTCTATGGTGGCCTTAATTCATCCTCTCAGCCTTCTTCCACTGACTATGAGGAAGTACAAGCTACTTTTAGGAGCACTCAAGAGGAGTAAGCCTCCTTACGAGCCTATGTTGAAACTTAACACGCTGCTTGACACAATGAGCTCTATGGGATGATAGCCTCCCAAAATTAGTATTTCCAGTACTTTAGGGCTTGTGTTGAGATATGAAGAGATTGGCATATCTCTCAAGGTCATCCACCGCATCCTCCTTCCCCTTCTCTCTTCTGATAGCTTCTTAGTCCTCCCCATTCCTTTTCTCCATATATGTTTGGATTGAGGACAATGCTTTGTCCAAGCATGGGGCAATTGAGTTGCTTTGCTTGAGCATCTGATACCTGGTTCCATAGTCTGAGCATATGTATATATTTTTCATGATTGCATTTAGTTTTGCATTTTAGGATTTACTTCATGTAGCTAGAGCATGTAGTTAATGGATTTAGTTTCATTCTAGTGGTTTTGTATTTCTTGTGCATTAGAAGCATGAGATTTAGGGAGGTTTTGCGTTTTAGGTTTACTTTCATTTAGGCTAGCACTTTAGGGGAAAAAAAAGCCAAAAACAAACCAAACCAAAAATAAAAATGATCCTCCGATGATGAACTTGGTAGGCTAGGTACTCTTCTTTGGTTTACAGTGTTCCTTTGTTATGCCTAATTGTGAATAAAAGTTTTTGGAAGTGACTTTGTGAAAATGTGTTCTTCATGTTTTGTCCTTGTGTGGAGTGCGAATTGTTTTCCTTATAACTCTTTGCATGAATGTCGGCATGTGGATAATGAGCTAGTTATGATTTTGGTAGATGCCCCATGAGGCTTTAAGCTTCACAAGGCTAATCTGTAAATTTTAGTCTCTTGCAATTTCTTGAGTGACTCTTCTTAGATATCATTTCTCTAGATGTTGTTTTGACTCTCATTCAATATCACATTAAGCATATGCATGCGGGCAATATGATTGAGGCATTCTTTGATTTGATGAACCCCACAGACCAAATCGCCACCCTTGTATGTATAATATACCTGTTGCTAGCCCTTTGAGCCTTAACCCATGTTTATTGATGTAAACCTCAATATTTAGCCTTCAACCAAACACATATGTTACCTTTAAGCCAAGACTAGAGAGGATTTCAGTCCTTAATATTTTGTCAAGGAGTTAGTTTGGAGCATTGAGATCTTTTTGGTGGTTTGGTTTGGTTTGCAGGTAAAGGATTTTGTGTTGATTTGTTCATATAAGAGATCCCTTATTTTATTGTAGAATGATTAGAGAAGAGTTGAAGCCCAAAAAAAAAAAAAAAGGAGTTTGATGTTTATTTCATGGCCACATCCTTTGTTGAAAAAAAAGGGAACAAAATGAACAAAATAAAAACAAAAGAGAAAAAAAAAGATTTTGGCCTTATTGGATATCATTGTTTTTGAATTTCTACTCTTTTCTTCTATTTGATTGCGTAAGGGGATTTGCTTGTGTATTTGAGTAGTATTGGTTTGAGAAGAGTTTTTCATGGTGACGTCAGGAGAGTTTAGCTCTAGGTATTTGGCTTTTAGCCCTACATTCCCAAAGATATTTGTTCTCCTCCTACCTCTACCCTTAGCTCCATTACAACCCATATACAGTCCTAATGATTGTTTAATATGCAATGCATACTAGTGATGGCAAATTAGAGAGTTTTAGCAAGTTTGTGGTAGATTTGAGTTGGGAACCTTACTACATCTTAAAACCCATGATGACATGAGTGAATAGTATCACATGACTAAAATGAGGTTCTATCAATTTTTCTAGCTCTTACTGTTTCATGTGCTGGCATGATTCTATTCAATGATATAGGCGATTGGTTCAACCTTTGACATTATGTGTGTAACACCCGTTATCTCAAGGAGGTGTCACATCGCCAGGATTTCCAGAAGAAATCCCTAAGGCTTTTAAGGATTAAAAGTCAAAACTTAACTCTCGCATGATTAAGCGTTCTAGGACAAAACTGCAAGAGTTTCACCTGTACTTGTAATGTTTTAAAAGCTTAACTTAAGCTAAGGTCTAATGATAAGATAAAATTAATTACTAAGTGACATGAGTCACTACCACGGGTCACACACCCGGGTTACTGGAATTCAAACTAGTTCACAACATGCAATACAACAATATATATATATATATATATATATATATATATATATATATATATATATATATATATATTTTATGTATGTATGTATGTATGTATGTATAGGTCCAGTCTGAAAAGGAAATTATCATAGTTAGAGCCATCTACATGCTTACATATCTGGAGAGAATACTTATTTATTAAAATAGATGGCAAACACATTCATCACTCACAATAGCCAAATAAGTGAAACTGCAAAATAGCTGCTAATAGGTCATCGCCGCGTAAGTCTCATACCTGTTTACTCTGAACCTAGAAATGGGAAATAAGAAAGAGAGGGTAAGCTACCATACGCTCAGTGAATGTTTCTTAACTCCATAAAAATAAAACAGTTGCAAGCAATACCGATAAGTAGCAAGCACACAACATTTATAATATTGTTATCGTGTTAGACAAGTAAGGCTTCAAAAGAAAACTTCATCCTCTAATTTGAAAGAATCCACTAAGACTGATGGCTACACTTTAACGCCTATACCTCACTAAGGATTGTCGTTCAAACTTATAGCCAAGTAAGGTGACTTGACAAAGGTTAGAGAAGAAAGAGAAATCCTTATTGACATGTTTAAAAAAAACATAATATACTAACTTGCCTCAAAATGAATAATTTACAATCAAATTTGGCCCATTTAAGGACTGATGCTCTTTTCTAAATTCCCAAAATAACAAAACTAAGAATTCAAACAATTTACTTACATATCAGGAAAATAAGATTGTTTCATTTTGGCATAAGATTACATATATGTGCTAACTAGGGGAGATCAACCCTCGCCCTATGTGAGGTCTATACTCATAATTCATATTATCCCTAGGGCATAACATAACATTAGACCTTTATGTAACGCCCCCAAATGCTAATGATAAGATTCACGGAAAACTGCAACGGAATACTTAATAATAGAAGGCGCTACTGCTGTCTTGATAAGGACAAGGCTCACTAAAACCTTTTAATCTTGCAACTCATGTTCACAATCACAATATCTATTAAATTGAAACACTTCAAGATCAAAGTCTATAATAGTTCAACTTTAATACAATCGAATTATTCATACCAAGTGCTAACTCGCACTCTATACTATACAAGTATATTGAATATAGACTCAACTTGACCTTGAGGCCGATCCCAACATTCACGCTATGCTGAATCCACTGTGAGCATCTGTTGACTTGTAAAAGGGCTTGCTAAATGGAGAAACATGTGATACTTCATCACCTAAAATGGAAAACATGAAAACAATTCGAAAATGTCAGCTAAAACTCAGTACATGCATTCCTGTATTATAAAATGAGCGTAGAAACACTGTTGATGGGTACCCGGCTTTGTAATTCATTTAGTTCGCAATAATAGTGAAAATGAAAGTATGAAGTTGAATTGCTCATTATTATCTGGATGTGAACCCCTTACAATAATATGGTCTATACAAAGGTGTACACCTGCTAATCCGATCAAGAGTTGGCTTGAAGCTGCGTGGGTAAATGATGGGCTGACGCCCTATAGATGATAATTGATGGGGTCACAAGTTAAATGATAAATTATTGTATAAACTGATTCATTGATGAACTCATTAAGAGTTGTAACTTGACAAACATATTCTGCTTTCTGATGATACAGGCAATGGACGTATTTTGAGTCTTTAAAAAAATTATCATCTGATTTGAAAAATGTCATGTGTTTCACAAATGTCATCTAACTTGATAAATATATTCTGACTTGATAACACTTATGCATAACGGGGAACGATAATTAGGCCTCAATTCTGTTTTATAAATGTCATTATAGGTATGTGTAGTCAGTAAATGATACTTACTCATATAATTGAGTAAGGATGTGTAATAGAAATTGAGTAATTAAATGGTATACATAACTTGGGTATTTCAATATAATTTCAAACTGAATATATAAAAGTAATTAAGTCCGATATAAAATAAATGAAAGTAAAATAGACCACAATGAGATAAATAAGATTACAAAGGAAAAGGCCTTGATGGTGACAAATGAGAGAGTGGTTGTGGTTTTTTCTGAGATAGATTGCTGATACGAATTTAAGGCTCGCTGATGTATAGCTTGGTTTAAGATAACAACGAATACACTAGATTGGCTTAATAAATACATTTGATACATTCTGAATTGAGTAGGCAATAAAGGTTTCAGGCAAAGAGAGATATATATCTTGGTTTAAAATAGCATAAATTGCAATAATTTGGTCTGATAAATATGGTTTCTGAGTCACAACTCTCACCTAAAGTGGCTTTTTGGCTAACCATGGTTAAATTTAAATCATGGTAATTGGCTTGGTTAGTAATGCAAACTTGTTGGGCTACGATTGGCTTGCACGATTTGGGCCCAGGAAGGGAAGTAAACCGTATGCGATTGATTTTTTGTATCTCGAAATTAAATTTTTATGAGGTTATAATAATAATAATAATAATAATAATAATAATAATAATAATAATGATAATAATAATAATAATAATATCAACAACAACAATAATAATAAGTTCTTAAATAATAATTATCGGGACCTACTATCGATTCACTCGATATTTAATCAATCAACGAAATTTGAATTAACCATTAATGAAACTTGAATTGCAAAATAGGAACCAGATGAAACCCCCAACCAAGATGATGGAATACGATAAATGGAAGTGAAAAATTTAAATGACATAATGTAATTCGATAAATATATAAATTGAGTGTAACTGAATTAATAAACATGATTTGGTTAAACAAATAACCGTAAGTGATTAAACCAATAAACATGATTAATTAAATGAATATTAATTAAATAAATAAATATGATTTAAATAAATAAATATGGGTTAGGGTTGGGTTATTACAGTCTTCCCCCCTTAAAGAGTTTCGTCCTCCAAACTAATGATTTTGATCATGTATGCAATGCTACCTCAAGTATGGATAGTTGGTTTTCACTGCTTCCCTCCAAAAAGGTATGATTAGCCTAAAGTGCATAGCTGCTTAATCCTGCGATCGAGTATCTAGATCCTCAGTGACTTCACTAGCTCGATTACTTTGGTTCAAAATTGATATTCTCTTTAAACGAAAAACTTGTTACTGCAAAGGAAGTACTCTACTCTACTGGTTCTCTATCTTGACCACTAATAATTATGAAAACCATTGCATTTCCTAATAAGTGCTCTGATACTGACTTATAAAGCCCAATTTGACGTGGACTTAAATATCTTTGATATCCAGTCTCTTGGCACCCTTGAGGCCCTTTGGAATATTTTATATCTCATCTGAACTTTTATTGTCTCCTTCTTTGGTCAAAATGACCATATGACTCTTGTGTAGTCCTTGTGTCACCTTAGCTTGTACTTGAATTGTCTCATTATTCTCGATACTTCTCCTAGCTTTCTCTAATACCGCTAGACATTATTTGAGATTATGCCCTTATCAAAAAGTTCTCATCTGATGTTCTTAATGCACCACATGATCTTCCCTTATGGGACTAGTCTAAGATCTACTCTAAGTCCGAATTAGACGCTAGAATAAACATGGTTAGAGATGAAAATGATGGAATTAGTAGTCAAGTGAGTCATTAGGAATAAAGGAAATAAACAATGAGACCAGAAAATATTTATAAAGGAGGGATTAACATGGGATGGTTAGAATAAAGATAACCATAGATGTATCATGAATTCTGAAATATAATGCCACAAGAATAGTGATTTATAAATATGGATCATAAAGGGTCCAATAAATAATCAACCAAGGAGAAAGATGGCCAGGTTATACTCGGATTTAACTGATGAATTGGAAACAAGATGACAAGCGACTAAGCTTCAACGAGGTGACTTTATAGCCACAAGCAACAAGATAAGTGCAATAGATAGATGGGACAAGCAATGTGTAATAAATAGATAGATATATTGGATAAGTAAGTCCAATAGATAGACAAATAGATTGGACAAGCAAAGTGTAATGGATAGATAAATAGATTGCATGAGCAAAATGCCGATAGATAGATAAATAGATTAAGCAAGTTACAATAGGAGCATGCCTTTGCTCATATGAAGCCAATTCGAGTATAATAATAAGATTAAAGAGAGTAAGGGAATTATGACAATCACAATCACCCACACCAATAAAGTTGAATTACGTTATGAATTCAAAACAAGTTATACGAGCTTATCATTATGAATAAATGAGATGTAAGGTAGATGTGTGAATCGGCTCTCAACGGAATGAACTATAGCTCATGATCGTGAAATAAAGATGGCGAAGGTCGAGAGCATTGGAATGTTGGCAACTATATAAGGTCAAACAGAAATGTATTACACATTTAACAATGGCTTCGCAAATATATGGAAGATCACTCTAATAGGAAATATCGGTTGAAATGCAAGGGAGATTAAACAATATTGGATAGTATCAAGTTTTGAAGATGAGACAAGCAAATAATTTTAAGAATTACTATAAAAGGGCACTCTTGCAAAAGATAAACTATGATTGTATGGTTTATGTGTGATATTCAGACCTCAAATCATTCCTGAAAAATACTTTTGTTGTTAGCAGTTAATCCCATAAATCATTTATTCAAGGTATAGGGCACTTGTTTTTGATAGTGATCTTGTTCAACTCTCTGTACGTAGTACACAACCATAAGGTTTTACCTTCATTCTTCACACATATAAAACTAGGGTTTCCCACGATAACACACTTGGTCAAATAACTCTCTTATGTAACAACTTATCTTGCTAAATCTTTAGTTCCTTGAACTCTGCTGGGGGTCATATGATAGGGGCTCTGAAAATAGATTGAGCACCTAGAACTAGGTTGATCTGAAAATTAATATTTCTTAGGGGAAAACAGTCCTAAAAGTCCTCAGATGAAACATCTCTAAATTCATAAACTGTAATTATAGATATGTATGTACCGGGTGTGGTTGGCATATCACTAATATTCAATGCATTACTGATACGATAACTCACTTGCTTGCACAATGTAATTGGGACGGAAATAGGGTTTTTCTCCCCTCGGTCCATAGAAACATACGTCCAGTCTTTCCTTATTTCTCGAACTAGCCTTAAGATCTTTACAAGTCATCTTCTATAAGTACGCAAGTACACAATCAGTTCATCCTCATAACGATAACAAGGTATGTCAATCAAACTGGATTGAATGCCCAATGAATATGGTTCCAACAATACTAATAGATACATATTTATAAAAGATAACACATTCAACTGCCTACTGATCTCAGTAAATTTAAAAGATAGGGGGACGATCTAAAGTGTAAAGAGATGTAACAACACCATGAACTCTTGCAAAGATATTTCTTTATTGGTTATAAAGGACCGACATGTAAGCTGAATGAATAAAAGGACGAAGATTCGTAATGAAAGAGGTAAGACATATAAATGACCTGCCTATACAAGACATGCAGTTTACTCATGATGGCCATGATAGTAAAGTAAATGAATGATGTTATGAAGTTGACAGGGAGTATTAAGTATTGAAGGTGAAGAAATCTAACAGATTATCAAAGAGGCATTTGAAAAGTCATACAGTACCCGTATGTGAGTAAATTAACGAAGATGAGGGTTAACACCACCAGAAGAGAAATTTTATTCATTTGGTGTTTGAAAGGCGAATATGTCAAAATGAAGGAGTTAGTCTTATGACTGAACATGATAACATCCATCAATAACACACTCTGTAGTAAATGGAAGTCTTAGGTAGGCATATAAATTCTAAATTTGTTGGCAAATGAAAATAGCACAAATCGTTGTTTATCTTTAATAAGATATGCTGTACTAGTAAAGAAAGGATTGCCAAGATAACTTGAGTAACGACATGTAGTTACGGCCGTAGAGTAATATGCCAACATGACGTTACGGTGCCATAGAAACACGAACAATATGGATCCATTTTATTGCTGAAAGGACACTCAATGACTGGGTCTGAAGCAAGCAAATGCTTTGCAAGCAATAAATGAATACTGCCCAAATAGAAGCAAGGACTTTAAGTAGGTGACAGTAAAAATATGAACATAAGGATGACTGAACTGCAGGTAGAATGGGTCAAATATGGTTAGGAAGAGCTGCAAATCACATAATAACTCATACCGGGGATCATTATAGGCTCCATTATGGAAACAGAGAATTAAACGGTTATGATTGTCATGGTTTGAATCGGTTATAAGAAACGTTGCTTAGATGTATTTAAAGGACTCCTCATAGATGACATATGAGGTTTTTCATAAACATTCCATCACAAATCAAGAGAGTGTTAGTGCAAAGAAATGTTGCCTCTGAATAATTTAAGGTAACTAGGGCAGAAATAAGTCAATGACAGGAAGTAATGGGAACATTACTGATGTAAGGTCCTAATTTCAAGAATGGTAGCTTAATCTTACTCGTGCCACCCACATAATACCCAGTAGCACACCATAAGTTACTAACTGTTATCATCAGACGTAAGCACTCATTATAACATTCATCTCATACTCGTTCACCTCAAAGATATTGCCCTACATAGCATTTCTTTATCTAGAGGTTTACATCTAACTTGACACTTTATTAATCCTTAAGAAGTTGCAAATGGCATCCCTATATCGGGTTTCAACCATCACTGTACTCAAGATCAAGTATATTAGCACACTTTAATAGAACTCTCAAATCGCGGGGTAAAACGGACAGAATTCTGCCTAAAAACTGACTAAAACTCGGCTTAAAGCCCTACAGTAGATACCTGAAATGGAGAGAAACACTTTAGTAGCTCAACGGCTACACGACGAAGTTCATAACTGAACGGGTCACCCATCCGGAGTGCACGATTGTAAAAATTTAAACAAATAAGAGAAATGAAACATACAATATAACTCCCAGATAAATAAGAGCATGCCCCACTTATAGGTCACTGAAAAGGTTCCATGCTCCACCTTGCTAATGCTCGGATCTCAGGATATTACCAAATGATTGGATTACCCAAATGGAAATTGTTTCTCCTTATATGCCCATACATATGAACTTATAATCAATAGCTTATTTAACTGATCCAACAAAA
Organism: Carnegiea gigantea; assembly: GCA_029747015.1. Lineage (NCBI taxonomy): Eukaryota > Viridiplantae > Streptophyta > Magnoliopsida > Caryophyllales > Cactaceae > Carnegiea > Carnegiea gigantea. Next base: position 56,493 of record JAKOGI010001497.1, read on the forward strand.
CTCATACACACCTTGATAGCTAATTTATAAAAACTTGATAGCTCACAGTGACCCTTAAAACCTTGGCTCTGATACTAAATCTGTAAAACCCCCAAAATGCTAATGACAAGATTTACGTGAAACTACAGCGGAAGACTTAATAATAGAAGGCGCTACCGCCGTCCTGATAAGGACAAGGTTCACTAAAACTATTTAATCTTACAACTCATGTTCACAATCACAATATTTATTAAACTGAAATACTTCAAGACCAAAGTCCATAATAGTTCAACATCAATACAATCGACCTAATCATACCATATGTTAACTAGCACTTCACTCCACAGAAGTATATTGAATATAGACCCAATTTGACCCTGAGGTCGATTCCAACATTCGCGTTATACTGAATCCACTATGAACATCTGTTGACTTCCAAAAGGGCTTGCTAAATGAAGAAACATGTGATACTTCATCACTTAAAATGGAAAACATGAAACAATTCGAAAATGTGAGCTAAAACTCAGTACATGCATTCTTGTTTTGTAAAATGAGCATAGAAACACTGTTGATGGGTATCCACCTTTGCAATTCATTCAGTTCACAATAACAGTGAAAATGAAAGTAATATAAAATTGAATTGCTCATTATTATATGGATGTGAACCCTTGCAATGATATGATCTATACATGAGTGTACACCTACCAATCCGATCAAGAGTTGGCCTGAAGCTGCGTGGGTAAATGATGGGCTGATGCCCTATAGATGATAATTGACGGGGTCATAAGTTAAATGGTAAATTATTATATAAACTGATTCATTGATAAACTCATTAAGAGTTGTAACTTGATAAACAGGTTCTGTTTTCTAAAGATATAGGAAATGGATGTACCTTAAGTCTTTAAAAAAATATCATCTGACTTGATAAATGTTATCTGTTTCATAAATGTCATCTGACTTGATAAATACGTCCTAACTTGATAACACTTATGCATAATAGGAAATGATAATTAGGCCTCGATTCTATTTCATAAATATCATTGTAGGTATGTGTAGTAAGTAAATGATCCTTACTCACATAATTGAGTAAGCATGTATAATAGAAATTGAGTAATTAAATGGTATACATAATTTGAGTATTTCAATATAATTTCAAACTGAATTAATAAAAGTAATTAAATTCGATATAAAGTAAATGAAAGTAAAATAGACCACAATGAGATAAATGAAATTACAAAGGAAAAGGCCTTGATGGTGACAAATAAGAGAGTGGTTGTGGACTTTTCTGAGATAGGTTGCTGATACGGGTTTAAGACTCGCTAATATATAGCTTGGTTCAAGATAATAGTGGGTACGCTGGATTAGCTTAATAAGTAAATTTGATACATTCTGAATCGAGTAAGTAATAAAGGTTTGAGGCCAACAGAGATATATCTTGGTTTAAAATAGTATAAACTGCAATAACTTGGTCTGATAAATATGGGTTTTGAGTCACAACTCTCCCCTAAAGTGGCTTTTTGGCTAACCATGGTGAAGTTTAAACCATGGTAATTGGCTTGGTTAGTAATGCAAACTTGTTTGACTACGATTGGCTTGCACGGTTTGGGCCGAGAAGGAAAATAAACTGTATGTGATTGAATTTTCGTAACTCGAAATTAAATTTTTGCAAGGTTATAATAATAATAATAATAACAACAACAACAACAGCAACAATAATAATAATTTCTTAAACCATAATTATCGAGGCCTAGTATCGATTCACTCGATATTTAATCAATCAAAGAAACTTGAATTAACAATCAATGAAACTTGAATTGCAAAATAGGATCCAAATGAAATATCCCCCAACCGGCATGACTAAATACGATAAATGAAAGCGAAAAATTTAAATGATATAAGATTATTCGGTAAATATATAAATTGAGTGTAACTAAATTAATAAACATGATTTGGTTAAACAAATAACTATGAGTGATCAAATCAATAAACATGATAAATTAAATGAATAAACATGATTAATTAAATAAATAAATATGATTTAAATAAATAAATATGAGTTAGGGTTGGGTTATTATACTTTAGCCTTATCAGGGTCTACTAGGGTTCCAATTTCTGGGTCCACTCCCTAAGCATTAGGGTTCCTGCAAACCGAGTATGTTCCTTGACCAAGGCCACTTAATAAGCGCCTGTCTTAGCCACTTCAATTAATCCAAATTGTATTGGTTATTTAAACCCCTGCCACAAGTGGGAAAGATGTTCTTTTCACATTCACGTAAGCCACAAGCCTTTCATTTCAATAATTTTCTTACAAACCATAATTATACTTGTCAGGCCAAAATAATTTCCACAACCTTATTATCAGTTTATAGTTCTTTCCCTTCAAAAAGGAAAAGTCGTTCATTTCAAGTTTACTAACTCAAGACCAAACTCTTTCTTAAATATCTCGCCAATATATAAATCGTAATTTGGTTTAGCAACTAAACACTTTCAGTCGTTTCTAAAAATCGGATCAATCCTTCGTAGGTAAAAAGAGGGAGTTTAAAACAAGCTTATGTTCTTAGGGCATCACCATGCTTAATTGAGGTTCTCATTGCAAATGATTTAATCCGTTGAACCATTCAGTTGAACCATTCAACTAAATCGTCCTATGGTTTAAAATTGTCCACGCGACAAGAAATTTCAGCAATTAAAACAGGAAATGAATCGACAAGTAAATAGAAATTACCTAAAGCACTTTAGGCTAGCTAGATATGAGATAGGTAAACCTTTTTATGAATTTTCCTACGCTATTCTAATTTCGTACAATTAACATGTAATAGTTTTGTCGCATTCAAGATTTAATGGCCAACAATCATAATAACTGCTTTCAGTTTAGCAGTTCAGCAGAGTCATCCTAGTATTACACTTATGGACTCACACTTATGGACTCAATTTGCAATGTAGCAAGTAATTCAATACCCCGGGCTCCCTCGTCACATCACCGTCCACAAAGTCCTCAAATTCCACTCAATGATTCAACCCCAAATTCATCAAATAATCAAACTCAGTTTCAATTCGACATCATTATCGCCTAAGTCGCATAGTCAAACGATCCAACAATCACCAAACTAACATGCAACTATGTTACAATGCATAATCAAAATCAGAATGTACCAAACGCATAATCTGACCCAAAATCTACATTACAACACATTTAAATCCCAGCCAACAGATTCATGCAATCCGAATAATCAAATGTTACTCAACATCTCAATGCAAAGGGAATGTAAAATTTGTGAAATTACTAATAATTTGAAGAAATTAAGAACACCCGCCTCACTCCAAGCTTAGGACCCGATTAATGGGTTGTGGGTGTGGTTCTGGATGCTCTGGAATCCCAGTTTTGCCCTCTTTTTGCTGCCCAAACACTGACTTGAACCAAGCTTCGCCCGGACTCAATGTTTGCCCCCTCTGTCACCACTACTGCTGCTGCTTTGTACCCGCTGTCCCTCTCCTCTCTGTCACTCGTCCTCTGCTTGCATTTTAGTTCAATTTATGGAGGGATGATGATGTTTATGAAGCTTTGAGGTGTGGCTAATCTGGGCACGCATTCGGTGCCTCAGTCCGCACCAGGGAAGACCACAAACTTGGTGAAATTGGCCTGAGTAATTCCTGAGTTTCTCTGCAGAGATGGGTTGTCATGATTTTTGGGGGGGGGGGGGGGGGGAGGTGAAGCTCAGTGTGAGAGTTTGGTTGAGAGGAGGGGACGTGTAGCTATTTGGGAAGAAGAAGAAGACGACGTCTGGCAGTGTTTTTGGGGAAGGCCAAAGGCTTCTGGCGTGTGCTGGGCACAACAGAACAACTTCTCTCTTCCCTTTTTTGTTTTTGGTTCCTTAATTATCTAATATTTCTCAGCCCAAATTCGTACCTTTTAGCCTAAATTCAAGCCCGTTAATTCTAACAATCATCGATTTATTCGTTCCCGTTAATAACGCTCGGTCTAATATTCAACGAAATTAATCCTAATGCTTATCAATCTAATCGTACTCGGGAATTTGCTTGATTTAGTACTCGATAAAAATATTAATAAGCGCTTGTTAAGACTAACATAAAATTTCAAAATTAGTGATAATAATAATTCTATTTTTAATAAAATTACCACTTAAGTAACCATGTCAATATTAATCTAACTAAACTAAAATAATAAAATATGATTTCATAATGTCATGAAATTGGGTAGTTAGCTTAAACTAAAAAAAAGAACACGGGAATTACAATGGGCTTCAAGGAACTTTCAAAAACTCCATCTTCCTATCTGATTGCTAAATGTCTTTATGCACTGTTGGGGTAACTTTGGGACGATCTTACCACTAAAGATATGACTAGTGTCTTACATGAAAAGGTTGTGAATAATTTTTAGTATTAGGATTGCTTGGGGACAAGCAATTGTTCCTGCATGGGGGAGTTTGATAAATGCTGAAAATATGCATCATTTTAAGGTCATTTGATAGCATTTTCTGGGAGGTTTGTGTGCTTAAGTGTAGGATTTGAATCCTTTTTTTTATTTTACACTCGAGTATGTTTCTTTGGTGTGTTTGTAGGTTTAGGCCCTTTTGACCAGACATTGACCCTTATTAGGGCACATTTTTGAGTTACCATAGTAGTACCTGCATTCCATATGCCTGTGGGACAATGAAAGAAATATGACCTCAGCGCCAACTGTGACACGGTCTGACCATGGTAGAATCACAGTCTATGGTGTGCTGGTAACTGCGAGCCTCTTCGTTTTCCATCGAATGTGTGGCTGAGGAAGCTTGAGTTCGAGTATTTGAAGGCATCTTCGACTGTGAGCAAAAAGAGGACACTTAATCCTAAATATCATCTCTCTAATTAGTTTTAGAATTTTTCTAGCTTTTGTTGAAGAAAAAGAAGATTAGAATGAAGGAATTGGCAATTGGATTCTTGAAGGTTGAAAGATCATTAAAGAACCTCCATTGTTGCTAAGCTTTCTCTTATCTCTTCTTGAACTTTAGTTTGTTTGATTTGGATGTTGTTTTGTTTAATCGAGAGTGAGTAGTTCACGTTCTATCTATAGATTTTGTTTACCGAAGTATTGATGTTGAATCTTTAATTCTTTTGTTTTTGTGCTCAATCTATTTTGAAATGGTTTTATCCTATCTTGTTATTGTATTGATGTGAGCAAGTTTTGGCTAGATTTGTTTGCATATTTGAGATAGTTGAGTGAAGTACTGAAAGGAGAAACTCACTATTAGACAACAAGATTGAACTTAACTTAGTAATCCATGAGAAAGAATTGCAAGTTTAGAGGAAACCTTTAGCAATCAAAAATCTTTAACCTAGACCAGAACAAGGATATTTGAAAGAATGATCATAAGTTTAGGGTATGTAATTCAGTTTATTTTAGAAGAAAAGGTTGAGTTTAGTTAGATTGCAATTCCTTGAACCAATCCAAACTAGAGAAGGGTGCATGTTTAATTCAAAGATTCAACACTTTAATTATGCAAAACAATTCCCTTGATGCTTTAGTTTGATTCAATTCCCGTATAAAAGAATATTAGTTAATCTTTATTAACTCAAAAGAGAGTGTATCTTAGTCAATAAAAGAACACTAGTTAATCGTTATTAACAAAGACTTTTCCCAAGTTGATTTTTAATATAGGACTTTCAACTGTGTTGATATAGTTAACTTTGTAGAGTCAGGTGTCTCAAATCACAACTTGTAACATCACATAGTAATATTAAGAGGAATTTCTCCCTCCTTATTTGAAGCATTGCGTTCAATCAAACTTAATTCCCATCTAATGAAGCAAAATTGATCGTCACCAAGTAGCTTGATAAAGATATCAACCAATTGTGTATTTGTAGGCACATAGTCTAGAAAGATGTCATCTTTTTCACATGATTTGTGACAAAGTGATGTCTTACCTCAATATAATTGCTACTTTGGTGTTATAGTGGATTTTTGGTGATGCTGATAGCATTTTGATTATCACAACCGATAAGAACCTTCTTTAAGTCTCATCAAGGTCCTCAATTGTTGGCTAATCAATAATATTTCAGCACAACAAGCTCTAGCAGCAATGTATTTAGCCTCAATAGTGGACAAGGCCACTGAATTTTGCTACTTTAAATTTTATGAGACTAGGGAGTGTCCAACAAATTGCATGAATTTGACATACTCTTTCTATGATGTACCTTGTAACTTGTATAGTTAGCATCAAAGTATCCTATAAATTCAAGGCCATTTCCTCTTTGATTTCATAGACCAACATCCTTAGTTCCAACAAGATAATTAAACATTCTTTTTAAAATCCCAAGGTAAAATTCCTGGGGGGATAATTAGAATCTTGCACAAAAGCAAGCATTAAACATAATGTCATACCTGCTTGCAGATGAGTACCATATTGATCTAATTGTACCTCTATATACCTTTCTAGGGTCAGGATTACCACTTGTATATGTACCAAGCTTACATTTCAAGGCCATTGGAGTTCTAGCATGCTTTGAACTATCAGGGTGGTATTATGTTTGGAAGTTTCTTGACATATTTTGTGAGTCCAACTTGAAAAAGGCAAATTACCTTAGAGGGGGATGAATATGGTGATTAATAGAAACTTTGGTACTTTTAAAACTATTTACTAAAATCAAAAAGCAAGCAATATTAATTAGTATATGTAATTGTGTAGCAAACTTATCAAGGTAAACTAAGATATAGAATAAAAATGAGAGCGTTAGACAGAGAGTGCAGAGAGAAAATAGAGATAGGGACATAATGATTTTAACAAGGTTCACTGAAATCAATCTTAGATTATATCCCCGGCTAGGGTCCTTCCTTGACCTTAGGAGTCAAGCAATTTACTATCACCAGTGATAGTTTAGCAAATGTCCTCTAACAATTTGCCTATAATCAGAGTTTTCTCAAAGCACCTTGAAACGCCTCAACCTCTAGAGTTCCCTGATTCTCGAAAGGATATCCCTCATAAACTAAACAAAGCAAATTAAATGAGAAACATTCAAGATTAAGAGCACTGTTTCTCATTTTCTTTTGTGTTAAAACACAAACAATAGCCCTAAGCATCATCCATCTTACTTGACAACTGTATATCTTGCCTCCTCCACATCCACGTGCTTCTTAGTCTTCTTCTTCTCCTTCTCCTCCTCCTCCTCTCACTTTAACCAATCAAATTTTGCAATTTCTCACTTATTCTAGTGATTAAGGCTTAGGGTCTATTTAGGAGGAGAATAAGTTGCAGGAGTAAAAATAAATAAGAGTAAGGTTAAGTAAGAACAAGAAAGAGTAAATAAGATTGTGTTGCTTATCTTTGTTGGAGAGTTTGAGAAAACCAAGGACTCACCCCTGTTTGGAAGAATAGGAGAGTAAATAAGAGTAAATAAATAAATTAACATACATGCCCTCACTAGATAAATTAGAATATATTATATTTAGATTTTTGAGGATAAATATGTAATTATGCTCTTTCTTACTCATCCATGACCTTCGTTACACCCCATTTTAGAGAGTAAGGAAATAAAGAGTTAAGGAGGGTAAAGAGGAGTAAGAGTAAATCCTATTCTAACTCCCAAACATTTGTTAAGGAGAGTATTTACCCTACCTTACCCTCCTTTACTCCCTTCTTCTCCACATCCAAACAGACCCTTATGCTCTCTTTACCTATATTGTTTCAACCTAAATCTCATTCAAAATAGCTGCAAATTTCAATGTAAATTTCTCTTCCCAATGCATACTGGTTCAATGTTTAGTAATAGTTAATCTAGTTGGTGAGTTTTCTAAAACATTTATGTGCCTTCATAGCGACTTGATATGGATTCTTCTAATCAATGTACAGACTTTGTGGTTCACAAAAATTTTGGGTTTCCTTAAATGTTTGGACTTATATTTCATCAAAAGAAACAATTTGATTGTTTATGTCAATAAATCTACATTTTAAGTTTAGGATATAATGACATTGTGCACATTGCCTATTCAATAAAATGTTTAAATGCAAAACTTTAGTCTTATGTGGGACTATTTAGCCTAACCAGTTTTAGATTATAAATGAAATACAATTTTAATCTTTTTTCTAGACTATCGAAGTATTGTTCATAATATTGCTTGAGTCTATTGTGGAGATTTTGTCCCAAAAGACAACTGACAGGAATGATCCAATAAGTATCTAGGTGCATTCATCTAGCTAGTCAATTTATGAATTAACAATGTCCACTATACTACACAACATGCATAAAAGACTTGTGTATTGGAATTGATTCCATTGTAAACAATCTCAAACCAAGGAAACCATTTTATATTCACCCCTCAAAATATCAACTGATAATCTAATTTTAAATTTTCCATTTAGGAATATTATATTTCGAAAGGGCTTCCCTTCTGTGTACCCATTTATGTCTCAACCCATAAATCCGCATCCAATTTTTAGAACAACTTCATTTAGCTGCTAAATTCCAAATACTATGCCCCTTCGTGTAGTAATCTTTGCACCGACTAATCAATATTGATTGTTTTATATTCAT
>JAKOGI010001497.1:72500-92500 GCA_029747015.1 Carnegiea gigantea
TTCCAACAATGTCACTAGAATCATTATAGGGGATGGTACACCGTAAAATATACTCCATGTACTTCTTGCACAAACAAAAGTATAAGTAGGTGGACCACTTATGAGGACCATGCAACGAAAAGCATGGCAAAGAGCAAATGCATGATTGCCACTACAACAGAGAACAATGTCTTAATCCAATGAACCTTTTCATCTATTTTGGCATCATATAATTGATCTTTCTCATGCATCCATAAGTCAGCATTGCGCTCATCTATGGCCCAGTCCCTAGCCTTTGTCATTTCTTCAACAGGGTCACCTATCACATGCATCGTTTATCTGTGCATGGAGGCTGGACCATCCCAAAGAAGGAGCACACAATTTCATTCTAATAAACAAATGTAAACAACTAATCATGGCATAAATCAAGTACATCATCAAAGAACATTATCGATAAACATAACATGGTATTACCCTTTTAGGACAGTGGGTATAATGTTGGTGGTAGATGTCATTCCCAACCCGAATTGGTGCCCCTAATCCACAGTCACACCTGCTACCCCCCATTGTGCAATTGCTATAGTTACAGTAAAAGCTATCAGTCAACGAAGCCACAGTTGTAGGTAACAAAGTATCCAAATAGAAATGTAACGTATGTATGCTACTGAAAATAGGAATATGTTAAGAGGGACCTCAAAGTGTGTACATTCCTACACTAAAATACTGCAACCCATGGGTCATTATTATAGTGATAAGATGGGGACATTACTGCACAGCAAGTGCAAGTGGAAGCCCACGACGTTAAATGAGGGCAATGAAATTGAATTGTTCTCATCCACTTTTCATAATTATTGCGTTAATAATGATGGGTACAACTATCACTCCTAATCAACCGAATGCCATCTTAATTCACCGACCAAAGTACAAATGTTTTACCTTGGAAATTAATTATTGCGAACTTTTCCCTACACATCCACTTGTTTATCTATATATACATACATATAAATACATACACCTGCATATATAATCTAAATGAATGAATGAATATACATATATATATATATATATATATATATATATATATATATATATATATATATATATATGTGTATGCAAAATGTGATATATATATATATATATATATATATATGTAACTTATATTTATGTGACTATAAAGATATATATTACATATATATGCACATAAAGATAAATATTAGTTCATTTACACACACATACACACACACACATACACAATATATATATATATATATATAATTATATTTATATATATATATATATATATATATATACTATATATATATATATATATATATATATATATATACATATATATATATATATACATGTGCACACACACACATACACATATACATATATGCATATATACATGTGTGTGTGTGTGTGTGTGTGTATCTGTGTGTCTGTGTGTATACACACACGCACACACACACACACACACACACACACATGTACATATACATACATACATATATATATGTACACATATATACATATATATGTAACCATACCTTAATACATTTTTTCATGGACCGCCATAGCAATTGCACGCACATTTATATCTAAAATGAAACCTCATTAACCTGCGATAGAGTTAGTAGACGTACCATAAACCTAAATAACAAACCCTACTAACCTGGGATAGAGTGACAACCAACCTGGGTCATACTCACCGTAAGCAACTAACATGACAAAGTACCATGTGTAGGATTGTATATGTCTCTGCAGTATCATTTGTACTTACACATTGAACTGCACCTCATGCATTGTAATATGAGCAAATGCCAACAAACGTAGGACATGTCCATGATAACAAACCAGCAGTACAAAAAAATTGTGATCATGGTACCCTTGCTAATATACATATATTTCCGCCTGATTTATGAATCACCCACCGATATAATCCATCACAATTACATCATACATGAGGTACATAATAGATAATCATTGTACAATCACCTCGTTGGTTTTCAATATCCTAAGATATCTTGCATAAGTTAAAGGGATAATCGACAATAGTAACTTCAACCTTCAGCCAATCCTACAGTTTACACAGAAGCAATGGTTAGCCATAGCTGCTCATTTTCATCACTACTATACAAGTTCGTACATATATAATACACTTAGCATCACAAGCATTACATGCCACAAAATCTAAGAGCATTAATATACAATTGTACCAACAATTTCAATATAGCTACAACCATCACCAAAATTACATTTCACTTCCCTTAAGATATTGTCAAAATAGCATGTCAGTTGACATTCGGCACTTGTTCGACTTCATAACTAGTAGTTTCCCCCAAACAAATCCTCCACCTGTACAAGATCCCCTTCGTGATCTACATCAATATCAGCACGATGGTTCCTACAATTGTTCCTGTAATGGTTGACTTCCTTACAGTTAGAGCACCTCCTTACTTTAACCCCTTGCTGTTGAGATTCAATTCTTCTAACATGAGGTCTGCCTTGTGAATGTGGGTTAATGGAAGGCAAAATACATTGGTTGTAGCCATCATCCAGATCCTCACCCCCCACAACATGGCTCATTGTATCGTCTACATGTGTGAAATCATGGGTCTCCATGATGTGGATAGAGTTAAGATAAACTCTTGCTTGTATTAGAGACTTATAACACTAGTTGACATAGTCATACACCCACAGTTTATAGTTTTCAATGATGACAATTGCACGAGCACAACGCGTCCATGCAACCATCACCACCTATGACTACATGTCCTCCTCGTGAGGTTCACAACTACCCATCTTTTGTTTATCAACTATATGAGGTACTCACCAAGTGCTGTGTTGAAAAGAGTCACCTCTATCACTGTTCCCACATGTCCTAATGTTGTCCTCAGCTTCTTCTCAATCTTCTAACCCGCCCCATCCTTCCACTACTGCATCTCTTTTTTCCTTTTGTCAAACTTGAAATCAAACTTCTGAAGGTGGCCCATAACCAGCCACAGGATTAGCATACTTTTAAAATACCGCATCCAATTGTTCCAACTCTCTGTGGTATCATTATTCAACGTACCCACCTATCGTTCTTGAACTTTGACTGCACCTAACCTTCTAGTTCATTCTTCTCCACCCATTTAGCTAACTCAAGCTTGGATTTCTTCGTCTCCTTCATTGCAAGCCCATATTCAGTCGTAGATGGGGCATGAGCAACCTGATTGAACATCTTCTTCAATAGATCTTTTGTTGTTTGTCTTTTTAAACCATACTTTCCAGCATGAGAGAGAAAGCTCTCCCTTAGGTGCCTCAGACAATATGCATAACTCTCAATGCTAAACACCTTACGCATAGCATACTACAATGACGGCTGCCTATCTAACAATATAGCTGGTTGCATTCCACCCAAACACTTAGGCAACATTGTCAAGAACCACTCCCAATCCTCAGTGGTCTTTGAAGACACAACTTCATATGATAAATCAAATAGATGGTTGTCTGGAATGAGGTTCACCGCCCCTATCAATGTTCCCTCGTATGGTCCATTTAAACGGGCACCATTAATAAACAACATCTTTTGACACCCCAGGATGAGCCATATAAAGATGTTCCTTATGCAACAAACATATGCTTGAACCTACATCATTATAACTCAACAAAGGCTCTCGAATCGAGGTTCAGCCTTATAATTATAGCACAAAGCCAAGGAAAAAGCTCACAATGATCTTTCGGCCTTCCTATTACTGGCTTTGTCATATACTCTCGAGCCCTCTAACTCTGTATGTATGAGACCCTAATTTCCATCTCAAGTTACAAATCTTTTAATATCTCATAGGGGGAGTCATCAGCAGACAAGCGAACCTTTTTCTCAATTAGACTCTCTAGCAGGTTTGCTCGGGTCCATCCCCTGCTGCACTTCCCATCTAGCATTATTCTCTAACACTATGGACATGACCTCCAACAAACTTCTTCGTATACATTCCTTCTGTTTTAAGGCGACCTCTTACAGATATAAAAAAACCATAGCCCTCTGCTGCACATCTCACCGGAATTTGTTGCTTGCAATTTCTAACAAACTTATAGTAAAACCTATTAGTAATAGCGTACTTCCACATTATATGCCTAAATGGCACAACAGAAGCAAACACTTTCCCCTTACCTCTAATATCCTTCTTTCATATTGTCATTCTCTTATGATATAACTGAGAGTGCATCAAAGATTGAGGCCACATCTCTCTATTAATGTTCATCGTCCTTAGACTATGAACTTGAATCAAATGAGTCTGAATATGGAATGTCAAATTCCACAGTATATCTCCATTTCGATGCATGGCCTCTATCAGCATGACGTTTGTTGCCGCCCCCCAAAACACTATGCAGAGTTACTTAAGAAACATCCTTGCATGCATTACCAACAATGTAACTAATCATCATTCTAATTACAATTGCACAACTTCACACACATCATAACCAAACATGTAAAGCCACAGTTTTGGTACATATTTTCTTATCTTTGCACATCTCCAACAGCGCAAGTGTTCCTAGATTCACCCCACCATTCTCACTCTCCACGTTATGAGTACCTTAAACTACCCTTTGCCTATTCCCCTCACTAGATGACATTCTAGGCATTGACCCACCATCCACGCCTACATTGCTCGGCAACTATCTACCAAATGGACTGTCGTCCCCAGCAACATATATATACACGAATTGTTCATTGCCTTTTGTCAACTTCCCCACATAAGCATCTAATGCCCTATATTGACATCTAATGTTGGGCAAATGCCAAGCTCGGACTTACTCTCATGAGCAAGGGTCTTGAACCAAGTAGGATCAACGTTAACTCTGGTTAAGGACTAGGTCCTCCAAGGTCATTGTTGACTTAGGATCCTTTAAGAGGTCCAATAAGTTTAGGAAAGGTAGTTAGGCAATTAGTATACCTAAGTAAGGAGCTTAGCTATTGAAACCACCTCATTAGCTCATTTTTAGTTTTATGGGCAGAACATGCCATCTCATTTCTGGCTCCATTTTGGAAGGGCAAACGGGGTCTCATTCGGAGAAGTTATATATGTATGGATAGATTCAGATGTCTAGTTCCCCTGAAGCCATAGAATGTCTCCAAAATCCAAGTAACAAGGAAGATATGGGGTGACAACCAAGCAAGGATTAGTACAGGGTATGGAATTGCATGTTTTTTATGAAGGAAATAATTAGGCTGGCAAATGGATCAATTAAGCACTAGTATTTCTTAGATAGCTAGTGAACTCCTCTAAGGAGCCACCCATAGGAAAGTCTCCCCATGACTCATCCAATTAGGATAGTGGATGACTCATCCAATCTAATACTAATGCAGCCAAATTTCAGCTCACTTGTACTCTAAATAACCCCTTTAAAATTACACGACTAGTTATGATTTCATTGGTTAATTTCCTTATAATCCTATTGGTCAGTGCATGACTTAGAAAGGAGGTACTCTCCTATTTGTTTTCTTGATTCTTGTAACATTTCTCAAACTTAGATTAGTGATATAGGAGCTTAATGCTTAGTATTTTCTCAAAATCTCAAATTTCTTTCTCTCCCTAAGGATTCTTTGTCTCTCTTAAGAGGTTGGTGAAATTGAGCTCATCCCTTTAATCCATGGTGTCTTGGATTTAAAGTGTTAAAGGGTGGGACAATTTATCTCCTTTGTTCAATTATTCTTAAGTTTGAATCAATCACTACAAGATTTGGGGTTTTTCTCTCTCTTGGGTTTTCTTGGGGCTATTAATCTTCATCGACATTTGGGGCTCATCATCAAGAGTTTATACCATTATTTGATCAATGGATTTTAACATGGGACATTTGGTATTAAAGCAAGAAGTTCCTTCATTTGGGTAAGCATCAAATCCGTTAATCTTTATGTTTGACTTGCTTAACTTCCAATCTTTCTATACTATTTTACCTTTAGTTCTCCCTCTCTAAATCTCTTATTTTAGTCAACTAAGAACCCTAATTATAGTCCAAAAATAACATAGCCTAAAAAAAATCCCTAACCCAAAAACATCCCTAAAACTCCACAAAAGCCTTCATAAAAAGTTCATCAAGAAATCACCAAGGAAGAAATTTGGTATGACCTCTCGGTGCTACCTAGCACAACTGTGGCCCATTCTTAAACTTCAATTCCTATTCTAAAGATTTGGCCTGACCACTTCGTGTCACTGACCACTACCGTGCCACTTCCATTTTCGTAGTTTATTATCCGTGCCACCCGCAGTACGTTTGTGCTTCCTTGATTTCCATCATTTACCCTCTTTTCACCTACAAACTACCACCAACCACGACTAATGAGGAAGATGCTTCTCACTCAAAGGGCATTCCTCTTGAGCAAGCCCATGAAATGAGGAGAGATAATGTCATTATTGAGCTTTAAGAGCAAGTGAGGAAGCTCACTAAAGAGCTTGAACAAGTGAGGGATCCTCAAAATGAAACTGTTATTGTCAAGGATATTATGTTAATCCTATTGATATTGCATACTCTTTCTCAATTGAAGATTTTGACGAAGAGCAAGAGGGCCTAGAAGAAGTAGGCATCCAAGGGATGACCTTAGGGACCCTAAAGTTGAGGCTCCAAAATTTAATGGCAGTCTTAACCTGAACAACTATTATGATTGGGTGCAAGCCATTAAAAGGTTCTTTAAATTCAAAGAGTATAATGATGAAAAGTCCTTCAAGTTGGCCATCCTTAAATTAAAGGGGTACGCTTCACTATGGTATGAGCAGAGGAAGAAGAGTAGGGCTAGAATAGCCAAATCCAAAATCAAAACTTGGTCCAAGGTCAAAAAGTATATGGACAAGAGATTCCCACCCTCTTCTTATAAATAAGAACTCTATTTCAAGATCACCTTTCTCAACCAAGAGAATCTAAAGGTAGAAGAGTACATTAGGGAGTTTAAACAACTCCAAATGAGGGTTGACTTGGATAAAGAACCAAAACTTAAGATTGCTAGGTTAATTAAGGGGTTATCTCCTAGCATTACTAAGAAGGTGGATCTATAACCTTACTTATCTTTTGATTATGTGTGCCAGCTGGCCATCAAAGTTGAAAAGCAACTTAATGGTCGAAAACCCTTGCAAATCACTTATATTCATCCTCAAAGCACCCCTAAGGGTTACTGCTCAAATAAAAAATTAACACTACCCCTACACCATCAAAGCCCTGGACAAGGGTAAATGGATTGCTAATGAGCCACTAAAGAGGTTGGAGGGTAAGAAGTTCTTCAAATGTCATGGTTATGGACATTTCCAAGTGAATTATCCGAAACAAAGAATCTCACCATTAGAGAAGTGGCAGAAATCCAAGCTATTGAAGAAGCAACTACTGAGGAGGAAGTTGAAAATGAGGATCAAATTTTGGTCATTATAGGTGTAGGTAAACTCTTAGTAATTTGAAGAGCACTCCATATCCAAGAGGCTCCTCTTGAACCAAGCAAACAGGAGCAAATCTTTCACACCCAATGCACTGTTGAGGGTAAGGTGTGTGAGCTCATTATTAATAGAAGGAGTTACACCAATGTATCTTCCACAACACTCATTAACAAGCTTCAGTTACCCACTAAGGTGCATCCCACCCTTATTCTCTCCAATGGCTCAAGTAAGGAAGCGAGGTAACTATTTCTAAGCAAGCTCTTGTTACATTTTGGTTCATCTATATTGTGGTGAGATACTATGCGATGTCCTTCAAATGGCTGCATGTCACTTGTTACTTAGTAGGCCTTGGTTATTTGATAATCATGTGATTCATGAGGGACATGCAAATACATATGTATTTAAACACAAAAGTCATAATCTTACTTTAACCCATTACCCCCACATAAGCCCCTCAAATTTAAACAGAGGAAGGGAACTGAGAAAAGCCTATTTATGAGTGAAACACATGCCGAGAGAGCCATTAGTAAGAGGAAGCTTTTATTTGCCTTACTTATAGTAGAATCAAACACTTGTGAGGAAGTGAAATCTATGTAACCCCTAGCTCAATCACTCTTGAAAGTGCTTGTAGATGTATTTCCTAATGATTTACCCCTGGGGCTCCCTCCTTTGAAAGGAATTGAGCATCAAATTGATCCCCTATTGGGTGCTCCTTTGCCAAATGAGCCACCTTATAGGTGCAATTCTAGTGAATCAAAAGAGCTTCAACAAATTCTGAGGCTTGCTTAATCATGGGTATATTAAGGGAATCTTAAGTCCATGTTCAGTTCCTTCCTTTTTGGTACCTAAAAAGGATGGCACTTGGTACATGTGTATTGATTCTAAGTCCATAAACAACATCACCATCAAGTATCAATTTCCTATTCCTCGATTGGGTGATATGCTTGATGAGTTACATGGTTCCACGGTCTTCTCTAACATTAACCTTAGAGTGGCAATCACAAAACTAGGATGAAAGAAGGATATGAATGGAAGAGCGCTTTTAAGACCAAGTATGGGTTGTATAAGTGACTTGTGATGATTTTTGGTCTATCTAATGCTCTTATACTTTCATAGGCTCATGAATGAGCTCTTAAGACTATCCATTCAAAAATTTATAGTGTTGTATTTCGATGATATTTTAGTGTACAGTCATAATGGGGCCTTTTATGTAGAACATCTTTCTCAAGTGCTCCAAGTGTTGAGATAACAAAAGTTATATGCCAAGCTTAAGTGCGAACTTTTCACTCTTCAAGTTGTCTTTATTGGCTATGTTGTGTCTAGTGAGGGAATTCAAATTTATTAATTTAAGGTTGAGGCTATTAAAAGTTGGCTTACTCCCACCTCCATTGTGGAAGTTCGAAGCTTACATGGGCCGGCCACTTTGTATCGTTGGTTTCTCAAAGACTTTAGCTCTATTATGGCTCCCTTAACCGAATGCATGAAGAATGGAAGTTTTAAGTGGATAAAGGCCACCCAAAGAGCATTTGAAACAATCAAGGATCGACTATGTTCTGCTCCTATCTTGGCTCTTTTGAAATTCGATCTCCATTTTAAAGTTGAGTGTGATGCTAGTGGTATTGGAATTGAAGTGATTCTTACTTAAGCCAAACACCCTCTAGCTTTCTTTATGAGAAGTTGAATGGTTCAAGACTCAACTACTCCACTTATGACAATGAATTATGGGCCATTGTTAGAGCCTTGAAACACTTGAGTCATTACCTTAAGCCTAAGCACTTTATGCTCCATTCGGATCACAAGGCATTGTCCCGCATCAATGGCCAACACCAGTTGAACATAAGACATGCCAAGTAGGTTGTGTTCCTTAAATCTTTCACCTTTTTTTACAAGCATAAGAGTGGGAAAGAGAACGTTATAGCTAATGCATTGTCAAGGGGGTATGCTCTCCTCTTGGTCCCTGCGGCCAAGGTTTTTAGATTCCATTCCATTAAAGCTCTATAGAAAGAGAATGAAGACTTCAAGGAAGTGATGGAGTATCCCTCTACCTTTGGTTATTTCACTATATAAGATTGGTACCTCTTCAAAGGAGACAAGATTTGCATTCTCACAAATCCTTTAAGGGACTTGATTGTCAAGAAGGTTCATAGAGGAGCCTTAGCTGGTCACTTTGGTATTAACAAGACCCATGAGATACTTAAGGAGCATTTTTATTAGCATAAGATGGGATGGGATGCTGACAAGGTGAGCATAAGGTGCAATGTTTGTCACATGGCCAAGAGTCACTTCCATCAAGGCCTCTAGGCTCCGCTTCCGGTTCCTACAAGGACTTGGGATGACATTAGCTTTGACTTCATTGAGGCCCTCCTAAAGACACCAAGGGAAAGAGATGTTATCATGGTGTTAGTGGATCAATTCTCCAAGATGGCTCACTTCATTACTTGCCACAAAAGTAATGATGCTATCTACATTGCGGACCTCTTCTTCCAAGAAATTGTGAGGCTCCATGGTATTCCAAGAACCATCGTGTCGGATATGGACACCAAATTTCGATCTTACTTTTGAAGATCCTTATGGAGATTATTGGGGTGTTGCTCTTTAGCACTTGTTGAGTTATTACATTTAGTTTTGATGATGACAAATCCAAGTGTAAAAATTTATCCAAGTAATGTTGCTCCAAACACGATCTCCAAACAGGCCTAACTGGTGTTTGTGATCTTTATTGTATTAACTGGTTTGCTACATGTGAGAACAAGTCTTCAAAACAGGTTTTACTTGGTGATTCTATATTAAGTCAAGAACACCACCTCGACAGTTGATTGTAAGGCATGTTCCTGAACTCTAGCAATGCAAAGAACAACCCCAGCAAACAAGGTGGCCTTGGTGTTCACAGCAGCTCTACAAATCTTGGACAAGATGACTGATTCAAAACAAGAAGTCTTGGGTATATAGGTTTTATTTATTTAGACTCTTGTTAATATGCCAATATTGAAAACGTCATTTTAAACACCTCTTGAATCGGTATTTGCGCTAAGTGCTTCAAAACACCAGTTGCGAACAACCCTGCAAATAGGGTGCCTAGGATGTTTCTGAACTGAAGTGGTCATACCCGGTTATCTTTGAAAATTCATTTCGGTTGGCCAAGATCTCCAGAATACTTTCTTTAAATTCCAAGATTGCTATTTTTCTGGAAAGGATATTTCTTGAAAATATTATGGGAGATTTGCGAAAATAGGTTTTGGGAGATTTGCCAAAACTAAAAGATTCCCTTTGCCTATATTTTCGGATATGATAAAATTTCAAAAGCTGAAGATTTCTGGTTGTCATTTGAATCTTCTTCACGGCTATGGGAAGATAAGAGTTATCTCTTAAGATAACAAATCCCTTATATTTTGGGAAAAATTTATCACTAGCCGTTGGGGAGTATTTCTTGCTTGAAAATCGTTTTCCCTACTTAGCTGATTCTTTCACCTCTCCTTGTTTTTGACCGTTGGATTTTGTGTTTAAAATCTCAGCATTTCACTCCCATTTGAATAGAGGAGAAAAAACAAGAAACATACACAACATACGCAAAAAGGGGAAAATTTCAAAAGTGGTTTTTCTAGTGAGAAGAATTTTTCGAGTTACGCTTGAGAAAAGAAAAACCGAGACAAGTTGTGTTTAAACTGAGCTTTAAAGATATTGGCATACTAGGACCTCATTGTACCTTACATCTGCTTAAATCAGAAGCACCCCCGTAAGGTGTTTTGTAACCCTGATCTTGGATCAGAAAAGTGAGTGAGTGGTCCTCAGTCGTGTGGACTTTGGACGTGTCCAATCTGGTGAGATTTGGACGTGGTGTAACCCTTCTTAGAGAAGAAGGTTACGTGGTTGCAAGTTGTAACAAGGTGTGTTACATTTGTAACGTGTGAAGCCCGTTAGTGAAAGTGGTTAAATCCTACACGAGGTAGGTCGTGGTTTTTCACACCTCAGTTGGGCTAGAGGTGTTTTCCACGTAAAAATTGTGTGTGTGCTTTATTTTCCGCATTCATCTTGGTGATTTTCGCATTTGCAATATTTGAGAACACCCCCTGCAAACAAGTCACTAGGGTGTTTGTTATCTGAGAATAACCTCTGTGAGGGTGTTTGTTATTTACAACGCGAAAATCAGACACCACAATTCACCCCCTCTCTTGTGGTTGTATACTCACGAATTTAACAAGTGGTATCAGAGCGGGTTCTCCTACAAAAGGTTAACACCTTGAGAGATTCTGAAGATGAGTACTCCACAAGGAATTCTTGAAGGACAATCCATTACTCGCCCTCCTTACTTCAATGGCCAACACTATAGTTGGTGGAAGAATAGGATGGAGAACTATATACAAGCCGAAGACTATGAGTTATGGATGCTCATCAAGAACGGGCCTTTTGTTCCCATAAAAACCCTTCCTGAAGGAAAAACAGCTCCCAAAGAACCTCATGAGTTTGATGCCGAGGACTACAAAAAGATGGAGAAAAATGCCAAGGCCAAAAAGCTTCTATATTTTGGCCTAGGACCCGATGAATACACTCGCATCTCTGAGTGTGAATCAGCCCAAGCTATCTGGAACGCCCTGTAAGTTGCTCATGAAGGTACGAGTCAGGTTAAACAATCTATAATTGAGCTATTTATGCGACAATATGAGTTGTTTGATATGGGTGATCGTGAGACTGTGATGGATATGTATACACGGTTTACCCACATCACGAACGAGTTAAAATCCCTGAGAAGATCTTTCACCACTAAAGAGTTGGTGAGGAAAGTCCTCAGAATTTTACCTCGTACGTGGGAGGCCAAAGTAACAGCCATCCAAGAGGCTAAAGACATGAACAAGATCACCCTCGACGAGTTGATTGGTAATCTCCAGACCTATGAACTCCGAAAGAACTCACAACAAAGAGAGGAGCAAAAGAAGGATCGTGGGCCTGCCTTGAAAGCACATGAGGACACTGACTCTGACCTTGAAGATGAAGATATGGCCCTAATGTCCAGAAAATTCAAGAAATTCTTCAAAAAGGTCAAGGAGAACAACAAAAGAAAAGACTTCAGTAAGTCCAGAAACATCCCCAAAGAACAGCTCACAGGGTGTTTCAAGTGCGGCAAACCAGATCACTTAGTCAAAAATTGCCCTCTGCTTCGAGAAGATCAGATGCCTGAACACCCTTGAAAACAGGGTCGAAAACACCCTGTAAACAATCTGGGCAAGCGATTCTCGAAAGCTATGCTGGCTGCTTGGAGAGATTCCTCTGAGGATGAAGGAGAATCTGAAGCTGAAGAAGGGGTCGTAGCACTTATGGCACAAAGTGATTCAGATTCAGATGATGAATCAACAATCAGCTTCTCAGATCTCAAGAACAAGGTACATGGTCTTAACAAAGCCACTTTAGAAGAACTTCTATATAATTTGATAGACACCTGTGCTGATCTAAAAAGAGAAGTTCGTGACCTAGAGCTTGAAAATGAAATTCTCAAAAATGAAAAACTCGGTTTACATGAGAATATTAACGTGCTTAGAGAAGACCTCTTTCTAAAAGAAGGCGATTATACACAAGTAGAGAAAAAACTCTTTGAAGTGGAAGAAATAGTTGAATCCCTGCTAAATGAAAAGCAGAGCTTGAATGCCACCATAGAAAAATTAGAAACTGATCTTGCCACAAACAAACGCTGGAACAAATCTTCACAAGCCCTTGATTGGTTAAACACTTATCACAGTAGAAACAAAAAGGGACTTGGTTACAAGCATAAACGGACCGTTTACCCAATACATAGAAAGTATGTGGGATTACCTGAAAACATCGTTTGCTTTCATTGTGGTAAAACGGGTCATTATAGATACACTTGCCCTTCAAGAAAACATGCCAATGAAAAGAATGAAAGGTATGTGAAACAAATCTAGATTAGAAAAGATGAGCTTTACATGTCTAAAAGAATGGGACCCAAGTGGATCTGGGTTCCCAAAACTAACCCGTGATTTGTTTTGCAGGCTGAAGTGAGAGAGAACAACCTTACGAACAACCCCACTAACACCCTTGAAAACAGGCAGTTGTGGTTTGTTGATAGTGGGTGTTCACGGCACATGACTGGTGAAAGATCAAATTTTCTCTCACTTACAGCTTTGAATGGTGGGAGTGTAGCATTTGGAAACGGCAAGTCTGGGACAATTGTCGGTATAGGTAATATTGGTAA
Organism: Carnegiea gigantea; assembly: GCA_029747015.1. Lineage (NCBI taxonomy): Eukaryota > Viridiplantae > Streptophyta > Magnoliopsida > Caryophyllales > Cactaceae > Carnegiea > Carnegiea gigantea. Next base: position 86,085 of record JAKOGI010001497.1, read on the forward strand.
AACTCTCTCCCACTCAATTGATAATGTGCACTTAGTTGATGGGTTAAAACACAATTTGCTAAGTGTGTCCCAACTGTGTGACAAGAACAACCTAGTACTGTTTTCAAAAACACGTTGCTTGGTTGTGAATGACGACACAGGAGATGTTGTGTTGAGGGGGAAGCGATGTCAAAATGTTTATAAAGTTTGTATTTCCACTCTTCCCCAAAATAATCTGACTTGTTTAAATGCATTAAATGATGATATAATGCTATGGCACAAGAGACTAGGTCATGCAAGCCTGTCCTTGTTAAACAAACTTGTTTCCAAAGATTTGGTTGTGGGACTACCTTCCATCAAGTATAATGATGACAAGGTATGTGAAGCTTGTGCAAAAGGAAAACAAGTCAGATCTTCTTTAAAATCTAAAAAGTGTGTAAGCACTACCCGACCTCTTGAATTATTGCATATTGATCTATGTGGTCCCATGAGGATAGCTAGTAGAGGAGGGAAGAGGTATGTGCTCGTAATTGTGGATGATTACTCTCGATTTACTTGGACTTTATTCTTAACATCCAAGAATGAAACCTTTGAGAAGTTTATTGCCCTTCTCAAAAGGATTGAAAAGAGGGTAGGACACTCATTGGTAAGCTTGAGGTCTGATCATGGTACTGAATTTGAAAATGCAAGTTTTACAAACTTTTGTAATGAACATGGTGTTGATCATAACTTCTCAGCCCCGAGAACACCCCAGCAGAATGAGGTGATTGAACGAAAAAATCATACCCTATAAGACATGACTAGAACAATGCTTATTGCTAGTGGTCTTCCTAAGTACTTTTGGGCAGAAGCCTTGAACACATCATGTTACATTATATATAGATGCATGATTAGACCCATTTTGAACAAAACTCCTTATGAACTTCTCAAAGGCAGAAAACCCAACATTATGCATCTAAGAACATTTGGTTGTAGATGTTTCGTGCATAACAATGGGAAAGATGCCTTAGGAAAGTTTGATCCAAAGAGTGATGAGGCAATATTTCTTGGTTATTCCTCTCACAGTAAGGCATACAAAGTCTTTAACAAAAGAACCTTGTGTGTTGAGGAAAGTGTGCATGTGTTTTTTGATGAATCTAACTCTTTAAATGAGAGTGATGCACAGGATGAAGAGTTTGAATTAGGTCTTGTCCAAAAGGAATCGTTGAACCAAGAAAAACAAGGTGAGAACACCCTGAAGAAAACAGGTACAGAAGCTGTTCCTCAAAATGGCAGGCAAGGTGAGAACCAAACAGGGGGAAACACCGTTGAACCATGTTCGGAACCATGCTCTTCAGGAACAAGCTTGCAAACAGGTGCAGAAACAGGATCAGGAGGTGTTCTTGAGCCTGATCCTACACACATTTCAGTTAGAACAGAGCATGTGTCTGTGGATCCACTGAATCCAAGACCATGGAAGCACCCTAGTTCGCACCCTCTTGATCAAATCTTGTCAGATATTAATACTAGAGTGCAAACCAGATCTAAACTTAAGAATTTTTGTGCTTTCTATGCTTTTCTTTCTAACATTGAGCCAAAAAGTGTGAATGAAGCTCTTGCAGATTCAGATTGGATCACGGCTATGCAAGAAGAGCTTCATCAATTTGAAAGAAACAAAGTGTGGCACCTTGTACCTCGACCGGCTGAGAGAAAAATCATTGGAACCAAGTGGGTGTTCCGAAATAAGCTGGATGAGTCAGGAACAGTCACTAGGAACAAGGCAAGGCTGGTGGTTCAAGGGTACAATCAAGAAGAAGGGATTGATTATGAAGAAACCTTTGCACCAGTTGCTAGAATTGAGGCTATTCGAATCTTAATAGCCTTTGCAGCTCATATGGAAATCAAGATATATCAAATGGACGTGAAAAGTGCATTCCTCAACGGATACCTTAAAGAAGATGTGTATGTCAAACAACCCCCTGGTTTTGAAAATGGTGATTTTCGAAATCATGTTTTTAAACTTGACAAAGCACTTTATGGTTTAAAATAAGCTCCAAGAGCTTGGTATGAACGGTTGTCAAGCCTTTCACTTGAAAATGATTTTAGAAGAGGCAAGGTAGATAATACCTTGTTTCTAAAATCTAAGGGGGAACATTTATTGATTGTCCAAATATATGTAGATGACATTATATTTGGTGCAACTCATCATGATTTATGCAATGAATTTTCGAATATGATGAGGAGTGAGTTTGAGATGAGCATGATGGGTGAGCTTAACTTTTTCTTAGGCTTACAAATCAAGCAAACTCCAAACGGCACCATGATCCATCAACAAAAGTATATCAATGAGCTACTTAAGCGTTTTGGGATGGAGTCGGCCAAACCCATAGACACTCCTATTCCTTCTTCAACCAAGTTGGTTATGGATGATGGGAGTCCCTCAGTTGAGGAGAAACTCTATAGGGGCATGATTGGGTCACTCTTATACCTAACCGCTAGTAGACCGGATATTGTTTTTAGTGTTGGTTTATGTGCCCGTTTTCAGTCTAATCCTAAGGAAACTCATCTTAAGGCTGTTAAACGGATACTGAGATATTTGAAACATACACCCAATTTAGCTTTATGGTATCCTAGAGGTTGCAATCTTGATCTTGTTGGATATGCTGACGCTGACTATGCAGGATTCCTAGTTGATAGAAAGAGTACCTCAGGTATGGCTCACTTTCTTGGACCTTGTTTGGTATCTTGGGCTACCAAGAAGCAACATTCAGTTGATAGAAAGAGTACCTCAAAACTCGAAATTCTTCCTTGCGATAATGGCTCCCAAAACTGATTCTTCATCAATCTCTGAGAATAACAACATGATTATACCCTCGATTTCGGCTCCTCCTCGCCCAATTATCCACATAATCTTCGAGTATCTCAATCGGTTAAACCTCAAAAGTATTGGGCTTGAGTTGAATGATATTCCCTACTCCTTCGGTTGGAAATTAGTGGTGTATGTGGGAACAATCCCTTGTCCCATTTCTTCTGAAGCTGTTGCTGGTTCTTCGGGTTTCCAAGACCAATTCTTGGAGAACCCAGAAACCCTCTTTGGGGATTTTGAACCCTGTTCTTCTGCGCTATTTCCAGAAACAACTCAAAGAACAGGGGATGCGTTCTTCGATGATCTGTTCATGGATCTGAAGGAGGACTCTGGTGAGAAAACAGACGAAAGTCCTGTCCAAGGGGATGACTCTGTTCCTCTAGTCTCTCAAACTGGAGAGAAGAGAAAAAGGGTGAAGATGGTGGCTAGGCGCACCCGAACGCCAAGAACACGACCACCACCAAGGTCTCGCCCCTCTCTAACTCCCTCTTCTCCTCCTTCTAAACCTTCTCGCAGATCTGCGAGAATTACTTTCAGATCGACCCCCAGATCCTCCAAACCTTCTGCTCCAGTTATTGAGGAGATTTCCTCTTCCTCCTCGAGCCTTTCTGGTTCTGATTCTGAGGATCCCTCCTTCAAACAAGGGACCCCCGTGTTCTCAGAATCCTCTGATGAACAAAATCCTTCAAAACCAATCACCACTTCTTCTAAACCTTCAGCCTCAAAAACACCCCTCAAGAGGAAACCGAAAACAACCCCTCTTTCCAAAACTGCATCCCCGGCTCCTCAAATCAAAAAGGCCAAATTGTCCACTCCCTCTCCCCTGTCTGAGAAACACGTGCAATTCCTCCAGCGCAATGTTGTAAGGGGGAAGGTAGTGAACATACCCTTCCTTGAGGAACTTGGGTTGGGGGTGTTCTTGACCAAGCTTCGAGCCCAAGGCTGGCTTGAGTTGTTTGCAAACACCCAGCAAGGGTGTTCTGTGCCCGAGTTGATTGACTTCTATGCCAACTGCTCTGTCACAAATGGGGTGGTGACAAGTGCTGTCAATGAGTGGCATTTCTCCTTCGATGCAGCCACTCTTGGTGACATTCTGGGCATCCCCTCCCGTGGATTTGCTGTGTATGTGAGGGAGGACAAAACTGTCCTAGAGACAGCCAGGCTCCTGGAGATATCCAAGCGGGTCAGCCAGAAACAGAGCCTGAGAACACCCTCCTCTGTAAAAAAGGGTGATCTGATCCCTCTTCACCAACTACTTTTCATGTTCGTCATTAAGAACGTGATTCCAAGGGGTCAAGGGAGAAACTCAGCAGACCTTTTTGATCAGTGCCTGGTCGACTTCTTGGATAGGGAGGAACCCATAAATCTTCCTGCTATCATGATTCGCCACATTGGGCGAATTGCGAACACCACCCGAAACCATGATCTCGGGTATGGGTTCTTGCTGACCAAGGTGTTTGAGCACTTTGGTATTGAGCTTAAACGGAGAGTGCCAGCTCAACTGATTGATGAAATTGGCGTTGACACCCTAATGGGGTGTGACTTTGACGTTGGCCATGGGTCAACTCACAAACAGGGTCTTCGACCACCTCGACCTCCTGTTTCTGAGAAACCCAGTCCCACCGTTGAAGCTGTTCTTGAGGATAATGCACGCCTCAAAGAAGAGCTTTCTGTTGTGAAGTCTGCTCTTGAAGCAGAGAAGGCCATCTCAGCTAAACACCACGAAGAACTCCTTGCACTCCTCTCTGATCTCGCTCCCAGTATTCCTCCACTACAATCAAGACCACACCCTTACCCCTTGATTGTATAGATTGTTCTCTCGCTCTCCTCTCCTCCCCTTGTTGTTTTTCTTTGGCATTGCACTTGGCATTGTTCTCTGCGTGCTTACTTGTCGTAACTGTTTTGCAACCACCCGTTACTTTTTTCTTTCAATGATGCCAAAAGGGGGAAGACGAACCATTACTTGACAAATATTGACCCTCTTCCAATTTGGAACACTCGGACCTTAGTGGATAACCAAATCAATCAGCATATATGGTTCTCAAATTTGTTTTTAATATTTGTCAATGTGGTCACTTGGTTTGTCATCATCAAAAAGGGGGAATTTGTTGAGTTATTATATTTAGTTTTGATGATGACAAATCCAAGTGTAAAAATTTGTCCAAGTAATGTTGCTCCAAACACGATCTCCAAACAGGCCTAACTGGTGTTTGTGATCTTTATTGTATTAACTGGTTTGCTACATGTGAGAACAAGTCTTCAAAACAGGTTTTACTTGGTGATTCTATATTAAGTCAAGAACACCACCTCGACAGTTGATTGTAAGGCATGTTCCTGAACTCTAGCAATGCAAAGAACAACCTCAGCAAACAAGGTGGCCTTGGTGTTCACAGCAGCTCTACAAATCTTGGACAAGATGACTGATTCAAAACAAGAAGTCTTGGGTATATAGGTTTTATTTATTTAGACTCTTGTTAATATGCCAATATTGAAAACGTCATTTTAAACACCTCTTGAATCGGTATTTGCGCTAAGTGCTTCAGAACACCAGTTGCGAACAACCCTGCAAACAGGGTGCCTAGGGTGTTTCTGAACTGAAGTGGCCATACCCGGTTATCTTTGAAAATTCATTTCGGTTGGCCAAGATCTCCAGAATACTTTCTTTAAATTCCAAGATTGCTATTTTTCTGGAAAGGATATTTCTTGAAAATATTATGGGAGATTTGCGAAAATAGGTTTTGGGAGATTTGCCAAAACTAAAAGATTCCCTTTGCCTATATTTTCGGATATGATAAAATTTCAAAAGCTGAAGATTTCTGGTTGTCATTTGAATCTTCTTCACGGCTATGGGAAGATAAGGGTTATCTCTTAAGATAACAAATCCCTTATATTTTGGGAAAAATTTATCACTAGCCGTTGGGGAGTATTTCTTGCTTGAAAATCGTTTTCCATACTTAGCTGATTCTTTCACCTCTCCTTGTTTTTGACCGTTGGATTTTGTGTTTAAAATCTCAGCATTTCACTCCCATTTGAATAGAGGAGAAAAAACGAGAAACATACACAACATACGCAAAAAAGGGAAAATTTCAAAAGTGGTTTTTCTAGTGAGAAGAATTTTTCGAGTTACACTTGAGAAAAGAAAAACCGAGACAAGTTGTGTTTAAACTGAGCTTTCAAGATATTGGCATACTAGGACCTCATTGTGCCTTACATCTACTTAAATCAGAAGCACCCCCGTAAGGTGTTTTGTAACCCTGATCTTGGATCAGAAAAGTGAGTGAGTGGTCCTTAGTCGTGTGGACTTTGGACGTGTTCAATCTGGTGAGATTTGGACGTAGTGTAACCCTTCTTAGAGAAGAAGGTTACGTGGTTGGAAGTTGTAACAGGGTGTGTTATATTTGTAACGTGTGAAGCCCGTTAGTGAAAGTGGTTAAATCCTATACGAGGTAGGTCGTGGTTTTTCACACCTCAGTTGGGCTAGAGGTGTTTTCCACGTAAAAATTGTGTGTGTGCTTTATTTTCCGCATTTATCTTGGTGATTTTCGCATTTGCAATATTTGAGAACACCCCCTGCAAACAAGTCACTAGGGTG